>CAIGQQ010037820.1:10818414-10841116 GCA_903798035.1 Danio albolineatus
TATTATTATTATAAATGTTTACGGGCAACCCATAAATATGAAACAATTTGTTTCGAATGCAGTTCATAAATTGTATTTAGTTTTGTATGATCTCTGAGGTAAAGTGTATTTACAAAGTGTAATGTGCTGAACAAATGTAATGGAACAAAAAATAAATAAAGCTAATACAATATTCACTTGTTTGCTTTTTATGTGGTTAATGATTTTAAAAGAAAGCTAAACATTAAATTTGAAAATATAACTTATTAATTAAGGCAAACTAACCTGTTTTTAAGTAAAAATAACCAATTATTGGGTAGAAAAAACAACCCATTTTAGGGTTAAAAGTAATAACCCAATTACTTAGGTTAATTTAACCCCTGATGTGTTCTGTCCTACATTTAACCAGCAATAGGGTTAAAAACAATTCAATTTGGGTAGTTTTTAACACTGTGTTTTTTAGAGTGTAGACTGACTATGAGAAACATATTTATTTATTAAATACAGGCAAATAAATAACTGAATTAATTAATGAATGATTATAAATATTAATAAAAAACAATATAGTAAATATAAAAAATAAGGATATAATACCCTAAGTAAAATAATTATTAATAATAAGAGTAGTGATATTCCTACTGATGTGCACTAAATTCCCAAATCCTGCTTCAGAAATGGGTAAAGCGCCTTCCACAGACATGAAACTTTCGCACACACGCAGTTTGGAGCTGAACCAAACGAATATTGAGCTACAATAAACAGCAAGGTTGAGTGTTTTAAACCAGTAGCGCGAAACGTGTCCACATTTGACGCTTTTAATATAGCATTTCAATACTTTTGATATTTTATCACGTCGACTAGCTGGAAGACCGAATCTAAAACACGACGCGCTTTCAGCTATTGCGTGTGTCCAGACGCTCATATCAGTTAAATACGAGTTTAAATGCGCATTTTACGCATGCGTTTCAAATCACATATGCACTTTTATTCAAGCGGTTAAACTGGCAGAATAAGCCTCGTCGTCTATAGAAACAGAGATCGGTGTGTTTTGTGTCAGAGATCTTTGTGAGGGTAAAAGAAAGCGAGGCGCGAGCAGCTGAGGGTGACAGTTCACGGTTCAAACGGAGCTGCACACGTCTCGCGAGCGTGTGTAAAGTGAGGCCCCGGAGAAAGTGAATGAAGACTTGCCCGGTTTCAAACACGGGGGATATATCTAACACATCTGTCACGGCGATTCAGCCCCAAATCCATTTATAGCTGTACTCCGTGACAGAGCCCAGATTGGATTTCAGTAGAAGTATACAGCATAAAGCATAAATGATTATTAAATGGGGGTTTAATCGGGAGGATCTTGACAGCCGAAGGGACGGCAGAAAACAGGATAAGAACTCTGCATATGAAATAAGCACATAGCCTAAATAGAAGTATTATTTAGTATTATTTAGATTTTACATACTGTTGGATAAAGTTTCAAGTCTCTCGAGCACTCCGTCTATAGGCTATAATGGAAATAACAATTAATGTTATATAATGGTGCTTTGAAAAATGAGAAAACAATGGTTAAACCAAATATAAATAATTAAGCGCCAAGTAAAATAATTATTCAGTTCCCCTTATGCTGTAAATAAACACTTTGTCGATATGCAAAATTTATGACCGCATCTTCTTTGTTAAGCGGCATGCCCTGACCATTCAAATCTTATGAAGTCTAATCCAATCATAAATTGCTCTATCGGACCAATCAGGCACCTCCGAGGCATCATTCAATGGGACTCAAGCGGAGGACTTTATTGAGTCTCATTGTTGTGGCTGTCAGTCCTCAAAGGACCCTTGCAGAGGCCTAGATATAAAGGACCCTTCCCAAACGGAGACCTCCAGAAGCAAATCGTCAGTCGGTCAGTTCAGAGCTTGGCAGGAGAGACTTGTGTAATACTAACAGGAGTCATTTAAATCGTCTTTTAATAGCCGGGACCATGATGATCCCTAGTGTTATTGCGCCACCTGCTATATATTCAGCATTTATGCGTCCTGCTGCATCGCTGCATTCACCCTTTCCGGCTCACCCGAGCTTCCTGGTGGAGGACCTTCTGCGCATCAACAGACCCAGCAGTTTCCTGAACCAAACCGCGCACTCGCCATGCGCATCTCCTCCAAATTCAACGCCTCTTTCTATCCCGGATAACTCCAGGCTTTTGGACAGAGTCAGCCCTAGCATTACGGAGAAGCATGGATCTTGCTCCCCCAAAACGCCAGTCTCCAGCAAGGATCCAACATATCTAAAGTTTGGAGTGAGTGCCATTTTGGCACCGTCACCAAAGAAAGGTGAGTGTTTTAAATAGCACAAACATTCCACTAAAATCCTCATTTAAGCCTTAGCACACAGCACTAACTTGTTTTTGTTTTCTCTCTTTTAGCCACATCTCCACCGTCCGTCCACTGCATGCACCCCAAAGGATTCTCTATGCCTTATTTTGATGGTTCATTCTGCCCTTTCGTCCGTTCTTCATACTTCCCTGGTGAGTATTCACATTCAAACGCTTGTACAGGCTGACTTGGTCGAGTTTTAATCAAAGCTTAATCGTTTGCCAACGTGAGGTTATTTTAATCTGAAAGCCCTTGAGTTTAGAGTGCATAGGCGCATAGGTCTTTCCCACAGTGAGGGAGCATTTCGGCCTGCTGACTGCCAACAATGCCGTCAACACCATGACCAATCTGGTCAGCTCCCTCCAGGGCAAACCACCCACAAACCCGCCAAAGATAGACTTTTAACCAGCGACAGAGGGGCGTTTACCAGTCATGCACTAATTTGCCCATTAGGCGCCATTGAGCGGTTTCAATATTCTCACAAGACCACATAGAGTGTGATTGGTGTTTGTGGAAAGTGTTGCGAAAGAACAATATGAAGAACTGTGCGTTTAGAATGGAGAGCGCGAAATCTGAAACATCGACAAAATCGCCGACAAAAAGCATTCAAAGTGTTGCTGCAGCTGCCAAACACCAACTTCAGCGAGTCCCACTTCGGTTTGCTCTACATTCTCCACTGGCTCCTTAAAATACGAGCTCCTTTGAGGCCTTTAAATGTCTATAGCCCATTCTTTTATCCACGCCAAATAATAATAGAGCACGACTCTTTTCACCGCGCGCGCTGAATACCTTAACAAAACAACTTGAGCGCTCTCAATTGCCTTTCGTGTTCATTTAATGAAAATTATTTGGGGGCAAAAAACGCGGTCCCCGGTCATCAGTATTCCAGCGTGCAGTTGCGTTCGGTTTGAAAGTGTAAATCTCCTTTTGTGGCAATAATATATGGCCTTAGCCGTCTGTCCGGAGTCTTTTCTCAGCCAGTTCATTACTACACAATTACCGTTCACGGTATATTAACTCTTCTGTCCTTCACTGGGGGGCTCGTAGAAAAGGATACTCTGCCTTTTTACCATACCAATGCAGCGTGGATCCGGCCCATGTGCTAATTAGTCACCTCGTGCCATTTCGCTCTAAGCAGGGAGAGACATTTCAAGAGAATAAATTCAAAATCATGACGATAATGAAAAAAGTTTTCTTTCTCCCTGATCATTCAGCACTTCAGATTGTCCCTGGGAAAAGCAACACCCAATTGCCCTTAGTAACGCAATGTTAACTTTTAGCCTCCTGGGCGAAACTAAATAAAACGCTTTGGAGCTCTTGTGAATGCGACCATGAATGCGTTATTTACCTTGTGTACTTGTCTCTTCTTACAGCTCCTTCATCGGTAGTGCCCATTCCTGGAACTTTTTCCTGGCCTCTTGCTGCGAGAGGGAAGCCCAGAAGAGGGATGCTCCGCCGGGCTGTGTTTTCAGACGTGCAGCGCAAAGCTCTGGAGAAAATGTTCCAAAAGCAGAAATACATCAGCAAACCAGACAGGAAAAAACTCGCAGCGAAACTCGGACTAAAAGATTCACAGGTGAATATATGTCTGGAAAATAAAATAAATAAATAAATAAATAAATAAGTAAATGAATGATGATAATAATAATAATATTATTATTATTATTATTATTATTATTATTATTAATAATAATAATAATAACAATAATAATAACAATATAAACATTAATAATACTATTAAAATATAATAATAATAATAATAAATTATTAATACAATATTATTATTATTATTATTATTATTATTTCTAGAAAACATTTGAACATGTATTAAATTCATCAAATCATTTTAGACATTAATTAGGCTAGTGATTGAGTCAAAATGTTAGTACTTTATTCTGCTCTGTTAAGCTTCAATTATTAACTAAAATATCTCTTCACATAGGTCAAAATCTGGTTCCAGAATCGGCGAATGAAATGGAGAAACTCCAAGGAGAGGGAGCTGCTTTCATCCGGAGGCTGCCGGGAGCAAACCCTGCCAACCAAAACAAACCCTCACCCAGACCTAAGCGATGTGGGTAAAAAATCTTCTGAGGATGAAGATGAAGACGACGCATGCGCTGCATCGCATTTCTGTCTCTCGCCCAGACGCGTACTGTCAAACAGCACTGACTCCAGCATTACATTCAAACACTCGGACTTTTCTGAATCAGAGGATGAAATAACCGTATCATAAGTAAATGAATGAGCTGCATAATGTCTGTATTTCAAGCACAAGTGTACGCAAAACCACGTTATGGTTCCATTGGCGTATAATTTCACTTCTATGTACAAATGAGTGTTTGTAGCAAAATCTTTTCCACATCACTTTATATTTACTTATTTGGAAAATCTTCGCAAAATGATTTTGCTGTGTCGCACAGCTTTTTGCTGGAACTGTACAGTATTTTGTACAAATATTTTTGTATGGATATTTTATACCAAGAATTTTGAGTTTTAGATTCTTTATTAAAGTTGTAGACGTATGTATAATTTATACGAATTTATCCCTTCGTGCCACATTGTATGCATATGTATATGTTGAAAATGTTTTGTATTGGTTGCAAATAAATTGTAAATTTAATGTTGTCCTTTGAGTGATCGACAAAATTACAAATACAATTATAATCAAATAATTATGAATAATATGCAAACATTGTGCCAAAATTAATTTGAACAATTGAGGTAAAATTGGTTTTATATTCATACATTCGGACTTTCTCAATAATATAATTACAGAAAAGTATTGTTTGCAAATTCTAAACAGTGAAATCATATTAGCTGACAATTGCTATCAAACTGAAACAACCAATTAAATAGTTCACAGTCAATTAGTGCTAATGTTGTTTTGAAATCAGACCAAATATTTAAAGTACCTTAATAAACAATACAGGGAGCACGTCACAAGTTGTCATTGAACGAATGCGCGACTTTAAAACCCAATTTACCTCAAGATTTGAACAGGATATTCCAATGCAATTGTAATCTATCTAATTATTTATTTCAATTATTTATTATAATTTGTTTCGAATGTCATGAGTTTTTACAATTAGATGTAAAAAAAAACCTGCAGACATGTTTTTATGAGCAAATCTTCCAGAATAAGACAACAATGTCAACACACAGAAATATTATTATTATTTATATTTGTACTTATTTACGAAATCTAAAATAAATCAAGGCTACATAGGTAACTTTCTATTGCTTCGGCTTGCATGCGTCGTTTTAAAATTAAGCCTATTGGTCAATTAGCTACACCTGTGACATAAAAAAGCAACTATTTAATCTATAAGGCTTCTTGTTTGAAAAATGTAACTCCTTACTGAAAACTCTTTGACATACCGACCACCGAGTAAATGTCAGTGTCTGTAATGTGTTAATTACCAACAGATAGCTAAAGGCTATAATAAAATGGGTTAAACTGGAACTCGTACGCACGCTCGCTGACGGTGGCCTACTTTGATTTTTCATTAAAAAAAATTCAGAAGTAGGCCTAAAATTTGAGATATGGTCGTTTATGCAGTAGAGCAAAACGTGAATGATTCTAAGCAATAACCACTGACCTTATTCCCTTTGAATTCAAAAGCACTACGATGTATTTGTTTCTGAAGGACAGAAGCCATGGCGAGCTGGTCTTCCGGGTTGACTACAAACGTCACGACGTCACGACTGGACAAAAAATAAATAAAAACGAATAAATGAAAAAAAGAAAAGAATTAACCTAAGTTAACTACCTGAGTTACTGTTTTTATCTTATGAGCATTCTCAAGAAATTCGCTGTCACACAATAAGGTAAATATATTCCTGACCAAAATAGCTATTTTATGTTATATCTGTGTTGTAAAATGAAATACATTTTTGAAATCTTTGAAAATATTTGTTTATTTAAATATGTTGGCGTGCAAATAAATATTTTCTTAACGTATAGGCCTACACGTGAATGTATCTTTTTTTGATTGAAATAACGGAGGGTAAAATATATTTAAAAATGTCAAAAATGGTCTAAATGAATTTTTAGAAAATATATTTATGTTAATATATTTTTAAATATATTTGAGCAAATATATTCTTTGGCCATTTTTTATTCAGAAATATGAACATATATACTTTGCAGAAAACAATGACAGGACCGCCAGCATGTTTTTATTTTATTTTTTTTAAAATCTTTGTTTAGTTTTTGCGGCACAAATTCACACTACTCAAACATATTTTGACATTTCATGGTAAACAAATATTGACTAAAGAGTGCCCTGTGTGTTCAGGAGTGACAGAATAACCCCGTACAACAGAATAGAAGATACAATATTTCTACATTTCTGAAGGGAGCTGATCATAACCTTATTTATAATATTATATTTAATATTATCTTTAGTAAGCAACATTTTTCACATTTAATGCCAGCAGACAAACTAGTCTAGCGCAAATCACTGGATAAAACATCACTAAAATGTATTATTTAAACCACAATTAAATACAATATGAGGAGAATAATTGTCAACTTTTTTTCGGTGAATATTCAACAAACACATATTACCATATCACCTCCATCAAGATAAAAAGGAGAGAAATCGTGAAAATAAAATAAGTGAAAGAAATGAAGAGGACAGTATTTGTGTTTTGCATTAAGTTTATTTATAAATTAAAGACTGACAAAAATCAGCCTCTCACCCTTTTTATAATATGATATAGATTCCATCACCTCCACACTGAAACACAACAGTTCCTCCAGCCTGTAACGCTGACTCCACACCACACCCCACATCCTCCTCTTCCTCCTCCTTCAATCTCTCCTCCAAATCTTTCTTGATCTTGTCCTCCTCATCTCCCATTTTGTTATTTTACTTTTCCTCCTCTTCTTCTTTGACTTCTCTTTCTCAACTTTTTTCTCCTTCCCCTTCTTTATTGTCTGCTCCTCTTCCTTTCCATCACTTCTCCCCCTCCTTCACCTCTTGCTCTTCCACTTCTCTTCCTGAATATTCTTTTTCTCCTCTTCACTCATCTTCTCCTCTTCCTCAATTATATTCTCCTCCTCCTCCTTGGTTTTCACCTCATCCTCCATCTTCTTCTCCACCATCTCAATTTTATCCATTTCCTTCTTCTCTTCCTCTTTTATCGTTTCCATCTCTTCAACAATTTTATCCATCTCCTTCTTTTCCTCCTCTTCCTCAGTTTCCTCCTCCTTTATAATCGCCTCCTCTTTCTTTCTGCCCCTTCCTCTCCTCCTTCTAGTCTTCCTTGTCTTTCTTCCTTGTCCCACCATTTTCACCTCCTCCTCCTCCTCAATTTTCTCCTCTTCTTCCTTCATGATCTTCTCTTCATCTGTTAACAGCGAAATTATTGCAGTTTACACAGTGGATGTTAATCTCCAGGTGAGGGGAAAATAATACAATTCATTTATAACATTATAGATAAAGAAAATATATAGACATAAATATGATTATTTATCATCAGTGCCTTGTTCTGCTGAAATGAGGAGCAATTTTTGCTCCAAGTTTTCCTCCTGATTTTTCTCCTCCTCCCTGATTATCTTTTTTGTCCTTCACCTTCACCCCCATCATGCTCTCCTCTTCCTCTTTGTTCTCCACCTCCTCCACATCTGATATTTTTAAAGGAGATGATAAACTCCAGGTAAGACCAGGTAATAAAAATACAATTTATTATAGCATTACAGTCTAAAAAGTATGTAGACGTAAATATGATTACTTACCATCAGTATCTGCTGAATCAGTCAGAGTGAGGCATAACATTGCTTTGAAAAAGGAAGCAAACCCGCTCCTTTTCTTCTTTTTCTCCTTCATTTTCTTCCTCTTCTCCTCCTCCTTATTTTTCTCCCCCTGCTTCTTCTCCACCTCCCTCTCCCTCTCCTTCTTTCTCTTCTCTTCCAGATCTACTAAGTTTATAGAAGGTATATTATTGTAGCAGTACTTTTTTTTCCTTAATATAAGTTGTGTTTTTCTTTTCATGTGTCAATGATCAATCTATCTTTAAGTTTGTATTGTCTGAGTTTTTCCAGTTTAAAAGTAAATCAGGTTCAAATGACAAGAGTTCCTTTGGGGACAAAAAAAAAACACTTATTTATGTCCCATTGCTAATAGCCAGAACTTATTTTTCACTTCCAGGAAAGAGTTTGCAGTGTTTCAATTCAGATGTTTTATCAAATAACTGAACATGACAAGCTAAATGAACATGCAATTTTTTTCTACAAAGACAAAGGACAAAATATGATGCCGCTAACATATTCACAAGGCCAATGTTAAATATTTTAAAATGAATAAAATTAAGCTATTAAATCTAGCACATATTGTTGTGTTACTTTTGTTCGGACGGGGTTAAAATTAATAATGAGCAAGTTACGTTTAAAGTGAACTTTGAAGTTGTTTTTCTTTTGTTCAATATATACCAGATACTGCTAGACCACACTTATATGGTCAATTTGGTTGTTTAAAACTGGAATTTATACCAGATAAGCATAACTTTACTCTACATCGAGACATTTTATTAGAAACTCTCAAACAAATAAATTATTTTTATTTCATTTGAATCATATTTCCAAATGCTTTAACCTTACTTGAAAAATCCCTCGAAATGTTTCTACCCACCTGCATTTCCTCAATCATTGACTTATTCAGAAAAAACTGGTTCACTGGAACAAGAAAACCATCAAACGTTGATCCGATAGGTTTTTTTTAACGGCTGCACATTCCTCTTGATATCAACAGATTATTAGGTACTTCTGCTATTGATAATGTAGCCTTACACTTTCGCTTAACTACAAACATTGTCCAAGTTTTTCTTAAACATATCTAAAGTATTTGAAAAGAGTTTGTTTGACCAATTACTGATTTTTTAGTTTTTTTTTTTCCTGTACTGAATTTCACATTGTAAGAGCTAAAAATAATGAATGTGTTTTGAATAATGTACTCTTGTTGGTAATGAATTTTAAACTTAAAAGCTGCCAAACTGAGCAACATAGGTAAACGTTACACTTAGTAAATACATAGACAAAACAGAAACAAAAATAGATATAATAAAGTTTTGGTGTGACAGTGTGACTTTTTCTTTTTTGCTAAAGAGGTTACAATATTTGCCAGTATAGAGCTAAAATGCGTTTTCCATGTAGAAATATGATTGACAGAAAATCAGTTACAATTGAAATGTTAAAAACTGCAGACATCATTTACCTGTTGCATTTTTGTGTACAGTAGATGAGAAAACTATGATGTGTTTTGACAGTTACAGATTTGAAGAACAGAAAGGCGGGGAAATTAACTATAAAATTTAACACAGAGAACCATATCAGCAAGGGTTCTTCAAGATAATATGGTTCTAATAAGACTATTTGTAAAATAAACTTTTAGAATTTAAATCGCACTAAGGGACGAGGGTTCTTTGTGTGGTTCCACTGGACCACAAGTGAAATGGAGATTGAAATACAAAAGAAAGGACATTACTGAAAATACAGGTAATAAAATGTAATACATTTTAGTTAGTAACAGTTTTACACTGATTATTCAAATTTCCATTCAAGCCTGCATGCAGACCTTATTTAGTTTCAAATCAAATATTTCTTGATTAATATCTTTTTGGCAGCCCGCATTTGCACTGTTCTTTGACTTACTTTGAAGAACTTGTTCACTGGAACAAGGAAACAGTCCTCAAAATCTTGATTGTTTGACTTGTTTTTTTTTTTTATATAATTACTGAAATATTTTTAGTCCATTTGATTGATGTAAGTTGAGATGACTAGAAAAGTTAATTTATTTCAAATAAAAAAATTTACGGCAGCAAGAATTTTTTTTTACAGTGTGGTTCCACTTGACCACCAGATGAAGTTGTTGCAGGTGAAATTTATGCAGTGAACTGGAGATTGAAATACAGAAGAAAGAACATTACTGAAAATACAGGTAATAAAATACATGTGTAATACATTTTTAGTTAGTAACAGTTTTACACTGATTATTCAAATTTCCATTAAAGCCTGCACTCAGACATTGTTTAGTTTCTAATCAAATATTTCCTGATAAATATCTTTTTGGCAGCCTGCATTTCCACTGTTTTTTGACTTGGTTCACTGGAACAAGGAAACAGTCCTCATGACACAACAGGTTTTAACTGCTGCACATTCCTCTTGATATCAATAGATTGCTAACGTTGATAACACAACTTTATACTTCTGCTTACCTGCAGACACTGTCCTAATTTAGACTAATATGTTCTATTAGCAGAATTAATTTGAGCCAATTAATATAAAAATTATAGTCACGCAATAGTGTAATTGTATTTTTAACACATCTTTGTTTTTTGAAACACAAAATTATACTTAGGATTAAACAATGACAGACTGATGGCAATAATACACATTTACTGTATAAAATGCATTTAACACATCCCAAACCCAAATCTGACCATTTGAAAATAAACATTTTTTGAGCTGTAAATCTATTGTTTAAACATATCTGTTTCTGTGGAAAGAAGGAAATAAACACCCACACATGCACAATGGTTACCACCCAGTCTCCTCGACAGGTTAAAAAGGGAGCGAGGTGATCATTATTCCTAAAGCGGTTCATTAGAGCAGATATTTTTAAGTTTGGTTCCCAGTGAAATTGAATGAAAGCGTGAAAAGCAAGCAAATCCTTCAATATCTGAATATCAAAGACTTTTTGGTAAGTAATATGTTATTTCCTTGCTTATACTGTATTTACTGATGTCTCTATCCTTTTTGTTTATCTTGTCAAGAAACCACAGTGTGTAAAACTAGAAACAGGATGATACCCAAGTCCAATGGGTATATGGGTAATCAGTTAAATACCTGTTACATATATTCAACCCAATAAAGTCAACAGTTATTATCAATAGAGTAATGGGAGAGAGAAAAGATGAGAGAATATAAAAAATAATGATAATTATAAGTATTATACAACATGTTATATATTATTATCATTACACCATATGGTTCTATTCTTGGTAATGTATTTACAGACATGAACTAAGTATAAACAATCTTGTGCAGCAATTCTTTAATCAGAGTTCTACATTTGCTAATGCATTAAGTAAATCTAAAGCTATGCTTGTTAACATTAACTTATGCAATGTTAACACAAACACATTTGTTATTTTTATACTTACTGAAATTATATGTAGACTTACATGGCATATGTACATATTTGTTTTTTTTTTTTATGGTAGTTAACTCTTACAAGTTGCTACCGTACAAAGGGGCTTCTGTGTGAATAAATGAAAATGCACTTGTTTTCCTCAAAGCGGCACTTTATATTGACAAAAGGAGCTCTGGGCCACTGCATCAACCCTTGTCTACTTTAGTGGTAAGTAATCAAATCTGTCTACAACTTACTAAAATAACAAAAAAACACTCATGCTACACTACAAACAACTATAACTAGCAACTACACTCACCACAGCGATGCGCTCTTTTTCATTCACTCACAGGCTGGTCTTAACTTTACAGTAACGCTACTTGTAAATGAAGTCTTGACATGACTTGGATCGCGTTATCTATTGTCCAGTCCTTTGAAGCAAGTCCTTTAGCTCCGGTGTTCTACTCATCAGAATCTGCCACCGGTAGCTCAATCTGTCATATTTCATCTAAAAAAAACAGGGTTAGCACATCTTGTTAGCTTCAAATGTCTATCAGAATGAACTACCTCCTTAAAGAAGGGTGTAAAAACAGGGGTAGCGCATTTTGTCAGCTTCAAATGTCAATCGGAATGAACTACCACTCTAATAAACTAATTAAATATAAAATTGATAAAAATAACATTAAAAAAAATTAGGGCTGTAGTTCACTCTTATAGACATTTGAAGCTGCTACGCCTTTTTCTACATTGTTCAATAGAGTAGTAGTTAATTTCGATAGATATTTGGAGCTATGTGCTATATGTGCTACCCCTGTTTTTACATCCTTATTTAATGTGGAAGTTCATTCTGATAGACATTTGTAGCTGACAAGATGTGCTAACCCTGTTTTGGTAGATAAAATATGACAGATTAAGCTACCGGTAGCACATTCTGAGGAGGTAGCACATATTGTCAGAACACCGGCATTGATTGTCCATTATTTAATCACGTTTTGATTGAAAGTTCAGTTTTGAGAATTTTTTGAGCCGATATGATATATTTTTGCAGTCAGTCAGAGCAAAACAGACTCCTATTGAACTTTACTGCATAGAAGAAAAGCAACCACTGAGAATAAACGTGAGCTCAGGTGCGCCCTCTTCATTGCAGCGAGCTACTGCCTGCCTCACCTCATGTCTTTTTAGTGCGGTTTTATGTCAGATTCTAACACTAAATAAGTGATAGACATACGTGGAATATATTACATATTATATGAAATGTGAGGACATATAATAAAAATGTCTAGAATGTATAAAAACGTTTTAATAAAGCATTACATTGGCAGCATACACTGAGTGAGCAAAAGGGGCGGCTCAAGCCAGTTTGCAAGGGATTTCGCAATCTGACGTGAGGCCCAGCTCGGGCTGCCTCAGCTCGCTTCCTACGCTGTAACTGAACAGGAAAAACGCAAAACACAGCAATTGTGATCATAAAAATGATTGAAATCATTTGAATTATTGAGAAATTGCATCTATAGCACAGATCAGTGAAAAAATATTGATTTTATCATTAGTATACATCTCATGATGGCAGGTGAGGCCGTTACACTGTCCCATTGCGTTCATTTTACCTAAACTGCAGTCAAACGTTTGTTGAAGGACGTTTTTGCTATTTCACAAAAATGTAGCTGAAGCATAATGAGTCTGTGTTGGTTTTAACCTAACAAAAGATGATTTTAATGGATCATTCTTCTTTGTTGACCTTGAAAGCATTATAATTGTATATCATTTTTTTTTCATAGGTGTATATAAAGCATTTAAGAAGATCAAGAATGGCTGAAAACAATGAGCCAGTTTCCTTTTTGGACTTGGCTTTAGTGATGAAGTATATAGACCCAAACATGAAATTACCAGAAGCTCAAATATGGGTTTCAGAGCTGAAAAATTGCATTTCTGAAATGCTGAATTATGAGCGTAGTTCCATAGCATTCACTAATGAGGAAGCGCTTTCTATTGGTTTGCACCAGCCAGGAACAGCAAAGGAAAAAATCCAGGCTGTGATTGACTACGAGAAATCTCATCCCAAAGCCTTTAAAGAAAATTTCTACTATCACTCAGTTTACACATCTCCATATCAAATTGTAAAAGAATTGCTCGAAGCTATGAAAGGAAACTTGAAGTACTGGAAAGATGCTAAATCATCAGGTGACTGTGACATCTCAGTATTATCTCCTGAAGAAGAACTGCTGGCAGCTCAGACGTTCATGCTTCGAAACAAACATTACAATGTGTCTGATGAAGAGGCTCTTCAGGCTTTCCACAGAGCCGTTCGATATCTAAAAGGGGAGGAATGCACATCGACTGAGTTCATAAAGTGTGACAGCAATGAGCTAACAGAAATAATCCGATGTGTAAACCAGCATTTCACAGATGAAAGCATAGACATGCTCGGCTTTAGAATAGCAAAAAGTGTAATGGATAGTATAAATCAAGGTACAGAGACTCCAGAACCAGATGGCTATATTTTTTCATGGGCTGTCCACTTGTTCTCAGAAGTTGATAGCCTCAGGTTTATCCACTTAGATGAAATATTTGGAAAAAGGAGCGATGATTACATATTTCCAGATTGGGGGCTTATGGGGCAAACCTGCTACCGCTGGTACATTTTTCGTGCAGGAGTCCATGAGTTTGTCGGGAAGACATTTTATGCCGTACAATTGAAAAAGACTATTTCGTTAGGGGGCACTGCTTATGAATTTAGAGGCGATTTACGTCCCAGTGCAGATTTGGCCATTCTGAAACGATTTCAAGATGCCAAATTAAATGGAAACTGTACTACTGAATTCCAGGGGACTTCTGAGTATTCCTGGAGCAGAGAAGGCAAACCTCCTGCTCTCCCGTATTTCACTGTAGCTCAACTCTACTGGGCTCATTACCTGCGCAATTTACACTTTCTACATAACAAACACCTCACTGATAAAGAGGCACTTGATGTATGTTATAAGGAGGTGCCTTCTCTACACGAAAACAAGGAACAAGAAAAGGCTGATCCCATATTGAAAAAAACATACACTTGGTTTTTGAACAAACCAGGCGACGCTGTTAATGATTTCCCTGAACTGAAGGATTACTCTGAAGATCAGACATTCTCTGATTATCTGAGTCCTTCAACAGTGCCTCTTCAAACCGATGGCTTTAGTTACGAGTGGTCAAGAGAAGAACACGAGAGCACACACAGAGACTTCACATTAATATTCAGAGCAAGACCGACCTGCGAACGAGTTCCTGATGTCATTACAGAGGAAAACAGGGTAAGATTAGATTACTGGCAGTATATTAAAGAGTTCGTCTTCTTTGGTGGGTCACATCATGAAGGAGCGGTACTTGCTCCTGATCCAGCTTGGATCGATGAGGCACATAAGAATGGAGTGGGCATATTTGGCACAGTTTTTTTTGGCTCCTTTAAAATACGGAGGAGATGTGAACAACATTAATGAACTGGCAAAAGCAGAAAGCCTACAGAAACTGGTGGACATTGCCCACCGATTAAACTTCGAAGGGTGGTTTCTGAATGTCGAAAGCTTTTCGAGCTATAGAGAGCCCTTCTTACAAGACCTGAAATTGTCTCTTAAAAACATGGATCTCAAGGGTAAACAAATGATTTGGTATTTACCCAAATGTGACCAAGCTAGAAACTTTGACCCAAAAAAAGAAGGAGTAACAATGACATGTGACAATAAAATCAATAATATAGCACACGCCTTTAAGGAGGAAAGTAGGAGAAAGTTGTATTTGGATTTTAATGAGTTGCCTTTTTCTGCTGAGAAGTACATAATGTTTGCAGATGAACCCTATTGGAAGAGTAAGCTAAAAGACAGAGGATATTTAGTTAAGCCTGACAGACTTCTATATGCACAGAATTGCCTTTGGCAACTTTTTCTAGGTCAATATGGCCTGCAAAGTATACCAGCAGTTTGGTATGGAATTGCTAAATATGCAATGGAAAGAAAACGATTAAGCAAAGACTGAAGACATGTTTAGGAGATTGTTTTACCCCAGCAGGTTCAAACCGACCAGGCTCTAGGGCTGCACTTTATTGAGAAAAAAAAAAGACATTGTGATATTTAGTATGACTGCGATCTATATTACAATATGAATATAATTTCACAAGATGACATTCTATTTAGAATGATTCATGATTTTTGTAGGGAAGAATCTGTATAAACAAAATTCAAGGATAGATCAATAGTGTTATGACAGTGTTTTAACAGTAGTGATAGTGTTTTATGGTTTTCTGTGCAATTTAACAGAATTGAGACGCAGAAATCCAACAATCAAATGTAAAAGAACACTATAGTTTTCATTCTATAAATAATTCAATACAATTAATATTCTGTTTATGTTTTAAAATTGATGACTTCTTCGTTTTAATTTGTTTGTAATCTTACACAGTCACAAGTCTAAAAGAAAAAAAAAAAAAACGCATCCTAATGAAAATCTTTCATCGCTGTTAGAGTTCAACCTCGTGATGACCCCACAAAAAGTCGCATCTTCAGAACAATCGTGGCTGGTTAATTATAATCCCAACTTGACATTGAAGATCCTTTGAAGACTACTGCAAATTTGCACATTGTGATATTGATGCTGAAATTATGTATTGTGCACAATATGAGGCTCCATCTTCTGTCTCTCTCAAACATTATGAGATACAGCAGATTAACCTGCTTACATGGATTGTTACATTTGGATTATTTTTTGGTTTAGGGATTTATTAGTACTCCCAACTTCATTTTACGTGTTTGTTTGTTTTTTTTTTGCACACTTTAGAATGTCATTCCATCAATAAAAAATTAAATCTGTATCTGTTCATCTTTTCCTGTTGTTTACTACTATACTACTACTACTTACTACTATAAATCTTGCAAATATATTATATGTACTCCATATACCTTACTATATTTTGTTATATTGCATATATGAAATAAAATATTCTATGTAAACTGTATGATACCTATTGCATTTAACAAGATGTGTAAATTGTAAAATGTTTCTGCTCAGTATTCATTTTCCTGGATGTGCTTCAGACCGAAACATTTACCCTGTAATTTACATTTTAGAAACATTTTTAGTGCATGTATAAATAAGACTATGGGACTTGTGTTGTGTGTTATTGGTTTTGCTGTATTTCTAGTAAACGTATTTCTTGTATAATTGTGTTTTTATCACCAATGTGCTTGCATGGAGTCACAAAAAACAAACTAATAAACAATTAATAAATAATTACTGAGTTTATTGAATTACAAATAATTTAAAACCGGTAGCGTGGTCAGTAAATCTCCATAGGTCGCCCGCGTTTCCACAGATCCTCCGTCGGAAAACGCAGACGACTGTTAAGATGAAAAAAGACACTGTACACAAAATACTCCGTATTCTCCAAGCGCTGTTATAAACGGCTAGAAAAAAGATTACTCATCAAAATGCAGCCTGCAGGGTAGTCAAATATTTACACCCATATATTACAGCGAAATTACACATTCAGTGACATGAGCTCCGTTAGATTACTGTATAGCCCTCCAACAATCACACACAACATTTGTGCTTAAAACGACTTCATCAGCATCATCATAATCCAGCAAAGAAAATTCATAATAGGCACGTATCCTAAGATTATTCACAAATCCTTATTTACACAGTGAACACACGCGACGCATTGGCAGTGCTGACAGCATTACAGAGCTACGATATTTGGCTTCCGTTTTGAAATCCACAATGATGTTGCATAGGATCGATGACGAACACTGGAGTGAAATGGAAGCAAGTTGGTACTAAAAACCCCGTAGTGCCATACATACAGCATTTGACAAGGTAAAAGAAGGTGAAAACACTGAATAGCCCCATATATTACGCTTTCCCATGCAAGGAAACTCACTTGTTCCATTCAAGTCGTGTTCCTTAATAGAGAATCAAAGATAATTTTTTAAATATATCTATATATATGTTTATATACAACTCATCCTTGCATTATAAAGCAGCAAATACAGTATATTATTAATCAAAAGTCTGCGTTACGCTTTCACATTGAATGCAAGATATGTACTGTACACGAAAAAAAGGCCAAAATGGTCAATGAGGTATACTCAAAACACCACATGATGAGCTTCTCCTGTGCTTTTGCTGTGTTGAAAACGTCTTTCAGCATCAAGCGAGTCTTACATCGCCCAAGAGGCATTGTGCCAGTTGTGTATGTCAGGTTTATGAAGCAACAACGCATATTTTTCTAATATGCAATCAGGGCTTGACATTAACAGCCATTGAACTGCCAAATGCAAGTGGATTTTAAGCAATGATGAAGCTTTGGATTTTATTTCACAGGTGAATCAGAGATTCAGTGACCCACATTATTGAATGAATCAGCCTTCTGAACGAATCAGTTGAATGAATGGCTCATTCATTGGGACACATGCTAGGAGGTTACTTTAACATAAAAATGTATAATTGATTTTTCTAAAATGTTTTAACTGTGTCCATTAAAACTGATTAAAAGTTAGCTCTTCATTTATTTATGCAATTTATTTTAAAATTGTTGTATTGTAACAATAATAATAATAATTTGTAAAAAAATCAACAGATGTCCTTCACAACCTTTGTGAAACTTTTAATTTATTTTTCAAATATTTCCCAAGTGACCTTTAACAGAGCAAGGAAATATTTAACAGTATTTCCTGGTAAATGTTTCTTCTGAAGAGAGTCATATTCCATTAGGTTTGCCTGAAATAAATAAAGAAGGCTACCATCCATATTATTAGCGCATTTAAGAAATTGCTTTTGATTAACTACAGAACAAACTTTCTGGTATGTTAAAAGAACCCACAAACGGTAGTCAATATTAATTCAACATTTTACTGCATTATTGATACTCTTACTGAAAGCTACTGGTTAGCATGTATAATTGCATAGATCTAAGAGCAAACATTATATTCAAACAGTATTTCCTGGTGTATGTTTCTTCTGGAGAAAGTCATATTCCATTAGGTTTGCCTGAAATAAATAAAGAAGGCTAACGTCCATATTATTAGCGCATTTAAGAAACGTAGCTTTTGATTAACTACAGAACAAACCACAATTGTCCAGTGACTGTCCTAACTTCCCTCGTTAACCTAGTTAAAGCTTTGAATTGCACTTAAAGCATAATACTAGTATCTTGAAAAATATGAAGCAAAATATTATGTACAGTCATCATGGTCAAGATAAAAAAAATCAGTTATTAAAACTACTGTTTAAAAATCTGTTCAAAATTACTTGGGAAATATTTGAAATAAATAATTTCGTTCTCAACTATACATTGAATAAGATTTGCCGCTTTTTATAGGCCTAAAATCTCTTGCAAATCAGTTCAAGTACCGAGTGACCATGAAAAAACAGTGAAAACAGTGGCTAATTTCCAAAAGAAAGTTAATGTCAAGCTCAATATGTAATATTTGAAAATTATGTTAGAAATGTCACCTTAAATGAAAATAAGGAGGTTACAGCTCTGCTCAGTTTCTCCTCTTTTCTATTATTGTGCCTCTGATATGATGATATGATGACCATGAGGCCGTTTAATATAGGCAAACCCAAAGAGCAGAGTAAGAGCCCTGTAGTTCGAAACTACGAAACGTAACAAAATCAGCATTTTAATCGGAAGTATAAAACGTAGTGCCGCTTTTCTTTACAAAATGGCGTAAGGCACCAGATTCCGTTCAGCACCAAAAACAGAGAGCGATCGAGTGTAAAAATACACAGATAGGCTTTGTGCTACAGCAGAACACTGGATCATGCAGACAGCAGGTGCTTTAAAAAACAAAAGAACAAATGAAAGCACGTCTCAGATGGTAATCGAGGTATTTTTTTCTTCCGATCCTCTCAATAAATGCGTCCAAAGTGTAGCACCATGCTAGTTCATCCATATGTTGAAAACATAAAATGACGATCAGCATCTGATCAAGCTGGTTTTCTAATGACGAGACTCTGACGACGATATGATAGTTTCAGATTTAGGGTGTAATTCCTCCATTTCACCAGTAGATGGTAGTAAGACAAACGAGCTTTGCATTGTGTGCGGAATTTTCTCCAACAGTTACGCTACGGTCACATTTTAGAGAATTCTCATAAGTAAAATCCAAGTATTTTTGTAGAAATCCAAGCAATTTGGAATTTCGTAAGATGAGTTGTGCGTCATCCATCGCTACACTATTAACGATTTCCATCTGAATGGTTGCTTATGTGACCGAACGTTAATGTTTTGAGGTAAAAACTAGGACAAAGCACTTTCTTCTGATTCTGCTGTTGTGACTGTTCACACAGACAAGTTACACGAGGCAGCTTGAGTTCCGGCGCATATATATTTTATATATATATATGTATCTTTATATATATATTTATGAAGCGTCATCCTTTAAGTGGGTTACCAGCACCCGTTGTGTGTGTGGTCATGCCTCGGCTGGCATAGGAGTTAAGGAATTGGGTGTCATCTAGGATCAGGCTGGTCAGAGTGTGGACTCCAGTGAAGAGTCCAGGATGTCATCATGGTGACCGTTGCTGTTGGAGTCGCTGTCATAACTCTGAGGACTCGAGCAGCTGGCCGCTTCTTTCAGACGCAGGAGCATGTTCATCTGATCACACAAAAAAGCAAAAATAGCACACATTTGAGGAGAACGCTGAGATATTAGACATTGTGTGGTTGTAATATAGAAATTATACATTTTCTTTAAAGAAAATATGCATATTTAATGTAACAGTAATATAAGCTCTGCTCTTCTTGTTGCTTATGAGTCTTATACATTTTCTGTTAAGTATAAGTACCTACAAATGATAGTCAATATTATTTAAACATATTATACAAACTTTTGAGGAGAAAGCTGAGATGTTAGACATGGCTTGGTGTAATATACAAGTTACAACGTTTTGTTTTTAGAAAATATGATTTTAATGTAACTGTAATATAAACTCTGCTCCTTTTTGTTAATTATGAATCTGGTAAACTTTCTGGTAAGCTAAAAGAACCCACAAATGGTAGCCAATGTTAATTGAACATATTCTTGCAGTATTGTTATTCTTACTGAAACCTACTTGTAAGGATGTATTATTGCATAGATGCAAGAGCAAAAATTATAATGGTAATAAAGGGGAAGTTCACCCAAAAATGAAAATTCTGTCATTATTTACCCTTCACTAGTTCAAAACCTATTTGAGTTTCTGTCTTCTGTTGAACACAAAAGAAGATAGTTGGAAAGATGCTGGTAGCTGGCACTCATTTTTTCTTAATATAGAAGTCGATACGGTAGTACCAGTTTCCAGCATTTTTCAAAATATCTTCTTTTGTAATCAACAGAAAAATATTTGAACCCACACAAGCATTAATTTTTCATTTTGGGGTGAACTATACTTCTTAAAGTTGTAAGTTTCTTAAAATTAAAGATAAAGAAATGTTTTCTTTAACTTTAAGTACTTCAATTAAAATTACTGACATTAATATTAACACAATTCATAAAAACACCTTTAAAACAAATAATTACTAAAACCAGAAACACACAAAAACAAAAACCAAACATACAAATAAAAGCTAAAATGAATTAAATGTATAATGAAATGTTAAATTAAATTAAATTAAATTAAATTATAAATTAACATCATGTAATCTCAACATGGGGCAGTTAAGTAGTCCTAATTTTTTAAAAATAACTGCACTGCTAAAAATGATCAGAATGTCTTAATCTATTGTGATTTTGCCCATCCGAGTACAGTATACTGTCATTAATCTGTGTAACTCACTAGTGGATCAGCATCACTGTCGCTCTGAGTGCTCTGTTTGCTAACACCCTCTCTGGAGGCAGAGTATCCATCAAAACCCACATCCTCTGGGCGGAGCTGTAGCAGAGCTGGCCAATCAGGATGCTGATGAGAAGCTGCCCATGGAAACGTTTCCAGAACCCACAGCGCAGGATCTTCCCATGCTGCTCTGCGACCATACAGCTAAACAAACACAGAGCCAAATAAAGATTTATTTCCATTTCTGAACAACAGCAAAAAATAACGGTAGATTTAGAAAGAAAGATTTAAAGGGACAGTTCACCTAAAAAAGAAAATGATGTGATTATTATGTGGTTTTGGACCTTTATGATTTTAGTTTTTTTTTTAAATTAACATGAGATATTTTAAAAAAATGTTGTGGTGACATTCATAATAAGAAGAAACTACTATAGAATTCAATGGCTACCGGTTTCAACCTTTCTTCGAAATATCTTCTTTTGTGTTCAACAGAAGAAAAGTTTGAAACAAGTGTCAATGATGCTTGAATTTTCAATAGATACAGTAGATAGACAGACAGACAGACAGACTGACAAACTGACTGACTGACTGACTGACAGGTAGATAGATGTGTAGAAAGATAGATAGACAGACAGACAGACAGACAGACTGACTCACTGACTTACAAACAGACAGACAGACAGACAGACAGACTGACTTACAGACAGACAGACTGACTGACTGACTTACAGACAGACAGAGAGATGTGTAGAAAGATAGACAGATATAGATAGACAGACAGACAGACTGACTGACTGACTGACTGACTGACTGACTGACTGACTGACTGACTGACAGATAGATGTGTAGAAAGATAGATAGACAGACAGATAGACAGACAGACAGACTGACTGACTGACTGACTTACAGACAGACAGACAGACAGACAGACAGACAGACAGACAGACAGACAGACAGACAGACAGACTTACAGACAGACAGACAGACAGACAGACAGACAGACAGACAGACAGACAGACAGACAGACTGACTGACTGACTGACTGACTTACAGACAGACAGGTAGAGTGATGTGTAGAAAGATAGATAGATATAGATAGACAGACAGACAGACAGACTGACTGACTGACTGACTGACTGACAGATGGATAGATGTGTAGAAAGATAGATAGACAGACAGACAGACAGACAGACAGACTGACTCACTGACTTACAAACAGACAGACAGACAGACAGACTGACTTACAGACAGACAGACTGACTGACTGACTTACAGACAGACAGAGAGATGTGTAGAAAGATAGACAGATATAGATAGACAGACAGACTGACTGACTGACTGACTGACTGACTAACTGACAGATAGATGTGTAGAAAGATAGATAGACAGACAGATAGACAGACAGACTGACTGACTGACTGACTTACAGACAGACAGACAGA
>CAIGQQ010037820.1:10844298-10879071 GCA_903798035.1 Danio albolineatus
TGAATGGATGGATGGATGGATGGATGGATGGATGGATGGATGGATGGATGGATGGATGGATGGATGGATGGATGGATAGATAGATAGATAGATAGATAGATAGATAGATAGATAGATAGATAGATAGATAGATAGATAGATAGATAGATAGATAGATAGATAAATAGATAGATAGATAGATAGGATAAATAGAACGATATTTAAGGCGTAAAGAGCATGATTTTGTACCTGAAGTTATGATGGAGCTGCAGGTTTGGAGCAGAGGATGTTGCCTGACTCATTGTGCCGATTATATACGGACTGCAAGTAAAACGACACAATAAAACCATTACTATGTGTTTATTTTTACTCTCAAAGATGAGTGAACATCAACTTGTTCTTTATTCTGAATCACTAAAGACCACAGATTCATCAACAAAAAGTTCCTTTAATGTCTTACAGTAAATGTCTATTTTGGATGAACGGCCCCTTTAAGACAAATTATGTGAATACACATAATAATTCAAATGCTTTAGATCATTTTTAATGTTTTAGTCCTCACTGAGGCTTCATCAGTTAATAAAATGTACAGCAAAAGCTATTTAAATGAATAAAATCTTTTATCTCTTCCTGTGATGTCAAAAGTGAATTATTAGCCTCATCAATCTAGCGATGTCTTTCTTCACTATTGTGTTTCTCTTTTCTGTTTTTTATTCCATTAAACACATTTCGATCTGTTTTTAATCTTTGTTGTTCTTATTTATCACACTTGCTTATTTTATTCTTGTTTTTGTAAAGCACTTTCAATTACCACCGTGTATGAAATGTGCTTTATAAATAACCTTGCCTTGCCTAGTGTCACATGGTCCTTATGAAAACAATATTATTTAAATCTGAACTGATGCTCAAGAAACATTTCTTGTGTTTTAAGTTGATCAATGTTAAACAGTCAATATTCATTTAACTGTACTCAAAAGTACTGACACCAGATATTTGAACAGTAAATACAGACTGACCAGCGCTGGTATCTGCAGTTGAGCAGGCCACTGAAGATTTCTCCCAGTGAGCTGATGTGGTGCAGGTTGTCCAAAATGAGCACTAGAGGGGCTTCAGTGTCCTGTCCATCAGCGCTGCACTGCTCTACGATATTTGCAAGGTATTGACGCAACTCCTGGAAATAAATACAAGTCAGTGGGATGGCTTGGGTGAAATAGAGCTCCAACAGTTCATTTGCTGAGAGTGAAAAATAAAAGTTTTCAGTTTCAGTTGGATTTACATCATTATACTATGATAAAATTCTGTAGCAACTTCCAATCTTTACCCATAACACTCAAGAAAAATAACATATTCTACATTGTTTTATAGGCACATTGTACACATTGTACACAAACACACAGATACTGTACACTTTGGCTATTGTAATGCAATGCATTGCTGCATTTGTACTCTGTACAGAGAATAAACATGAACTTGTTATTGCATCCTTCATAGTTTTATTTTACTCTTTTTTTAAGCTTTCAGCAGTAAATTTTAGCAGCATTATTTTATTATTATTATTATTATTATTATTATTATTATTATTATTATTATTATATTAGCAGTAAATATTAACTCCACAAAGCATGGATTATTATTATTATTGATGAGAATTTTTCATAAAAAACAACTTCTTTAGCTCTTTGGATTTAAAAAGTTTCTCTTACTGTATATGTGGCTGACAAAACAACACAAAAAACAAAATGCAACAAAACAAAAACTGCAAAACAACTCCAAAACAAAAACACAACAAAACAAAATAAACTACAACAAAACAAAAATGGCAATATAACAAAAACAAAACAGTGCAACAAACCAAAAACAAAATAACGGTAAAACAAAACAAAAACGCAACAAAACAAAACTAAATAAAATACAACAAAACAAAAAAGGCAGTATAACAAAAACAAAACAGTGTACCAAAAACAAAAACAAAACAATGACAAAACAAAACTGAATAAAATACAACAAAACAAAAAGGCAACAAAATTAAATATAACAAAACAAAAACGGAACAAAACAAAACAATGAAAAAACAAAACAAAAATGCAACAAAACAAAACACAAAATGCAACAAAACAAAGATAAAACAAAAATGTAACAAAACAAAATAAAATATAACAAAACAAAAACGCAACAAAACAAAAAACGCAAAAACAAAGCAAAAATGTGACAAAACAAAATGCAGCAACAAAGACAAAACAAAAATGTAACAAAACAGAAATTATACCAAAATGAAATAAAACAAAAAATCAAAACAAAACAAAAAACAATGACATTGAAACAAAATGAAATGTACTATTTTACCTTGCTGGATTTATGGTCGACGTTAAAAGTGACGATGTTGCTGTCACTGGGCAGTTTTCCCGCTTGCAGTGCCAGATGTTCTGCCAGTCTGTGTGCCAGGTAGGATTTCCCTGTGCCGCTCGGACCTGAAAGGATGATCCTGCGATGCTCCTGGAGCAAAGACACATATCGCTGCAGCATTGGTTTAGGAATCAACGTCTCGAACACCAGAGAATCCTGCGACTGAGAGTTCACTCCTGAAATCAGAGAAATGCATACCTTAACGACAAGACGTTTTCAACAAAGCAAAGCAAAACAAAAAACTACACAACAATAAACCAAAAATAAAAACAAAACACTATGAAATCAAAATGAAGCAAAACAACAACAAAAAAAAAACGACAGAAGATAAAACAAAAAAAAAACTAAAAACAAAACAAAATCAAATCAAAACAAAACAAACAAATAAAAAAACGACAAGATGAAACAATAAACAAAAAACTAAAAACAAAACGAAATCAAAACAAACAAATAAAAAAACGACAAAACATGAAACAACAAAAAATAAATAAAAACAAAACAAAATCGAATCAAAACAAAACAAACAAATAAAAAACGACAAGCTGAAACAATAAACAAAAAAACTAAAAACAAAACAAAATCAAATCAAAACAAACAAATAAAAAAACGACATAAGATGAGACAATAAACAAACAATAAAAACTAAGCAGCAAACAAACAGTAAAAACAGTAAAAACAAAGTATGAAAAGCACAGCAAAATAAAACATCAAAGCAGCACATTAACTACTAGAGACATTTGTAACAGCTAAAAAAATGATGCTGATAAATGAAGTTTGTTTTGATTGTGCACCTTTGAGGGAGATGTTGATGGTGTCGTTCTCTCCTACGAGGTATCCACAGGGCAGCAGCTCAGGAGTGCTGGCCCCGCTGCACCGAACCACATCTCCAATACGATAACCTTCAACACTATCTGAGCCCAGACCCAGATGACTGACCGGATCCACGTGCCTGATGTACTCCTGCAGACAGTCACATGATCAACACCATTTATAGGAAAATAAAACTCCCAAATATCAGAACCAAATTGTCAGAAGGCTGATTTAAAATAATGAAACTAGTTCTTATTACTGTAATGAGAAAATAAAAAATCATGACAGAGGATCAAAATAGGTCGTTTTGAGTAAACAATACCATAACTAAATTTTGGATCAGAAAAATTCAAAAAAGATTAAAGGCGCAGTAGGTGATTGTCTTCAGAGACATTTTGTGATGTGCTGGTTGAAAGTCTCTTCACATTCCAATAGTAATGATTGAAGTAAATGATCTAAATGTATTTATATGTATTTTTATAATCTGGGTAAGGCATAAGATTAAAAAATGTTCATCCAATTAAAATTTAAAAAAGGCCCAATCATTCCCATAATTCTGATAAGTAGCCCAAACTGTCTGTCAACAAATAGATTTGTACAATTGCGCTCCCATTCACGCAGATCCCCCGATGCGTGTTCACGTGGGCCACTGTCACGTGGACACAAGTGACAGCAGTAAAAACAAATGCTGAATAAAACCTTTTTAAAATGCCGAATCAATACTGGAGTTAGTTTTGCACGCTAGAAAAAGGACGACACCATCGCTGAAGTGTTCCTGTTAGACAAGTAACGTTATATTTTAAAACTATTTTAGTCACATAAAGCTGATGTCTTACAAATGGGTTATATGCACAGAAGTGTTCAGCAATTGAAATCTTTTGGCGAAAGATTGATGTGACTGTTTTCATTTTCATAAGGGACCTTTTACAGCATCTATAATGTAGATTTTTATTTAGTTTAACAACAAGTTATCAGTAAATAGCACAATTCCGCTTAGCCTGCTTTACTGAGCCGAAGTTGGTTTTACATTTACATTGGTTCATTTGTGATCAATGACGACCTGTGACGGGCTCCCTATATTGTTTTTAATGCTACTCTGAATAGTCAGTCTAAAATAGCATGTAAGTATGGCTTAGTAATAAGTGTAATTCCTGCATGCCCCCAGCCAACCACTAATGATAAACACTAATAAACACTGATCTGTATTGATAATATTAATATATATTCTACAAAATTACTTTAATTTACTAAACTAATAGCTTACTAATTTACCAAAATTAATACCTATATAAATATAATATATATATATTTTTATTTGCAGCCTTGGTGACTATAAAGCCTTAAATCTTACAGACTTCACATTTAGTAGTGTAAATTAACATTAATTGTACTTTATGTAGTAATTTAATGCAGGCAGATTCTATTAATTATTTTATTATTTAATGAAAAACACTCAATTCTGTGTTCCTAACATACCAATATTGTGAATTTAAGTGTTTGATGGGATTTTTTCTTGTAATCTTCACCTCTCTACCTGTTACTTCATCCAAAAATGTTAAATGCACAAATAAAACAATACATACAGTAATATGGACATATATGCCATTTTCCTTTTATGTAAAAGTCAGTGGAGTCCTTGTTCCCAATATTTCACACCCTTTCTCATACACTTAAACTGACAGAGATTAATTAAACATATGTTCTCAATGTAATGTAAATGACTCATCCTCATCATATAGTTATTATAAATGTATGTACCTTAAACAAGCGTCGCACAACTCCATCGAGAACATCCCACTTGGTTTTTCCACTCACACCAATGCAGCCAATGAGGAAGTGTCGAGCCCTGCAGTCCTGTAAGAGACAGAAAACACACCATTACAACTAAACTCACATTTAATATCACACCGTTTGGAGTAAAATGAGCTTAAATGCATAAAAATGGCAAAAAAAGGTACAAAAAAAGTTTCATTTTCTTAGGGAAAACAAAAAAGGAGATCTAACCTCTTTCCACATTGCGCCCTCCTGAAGACTGACAACTATTTTCACGTGTCTGCTTTCTTTGCGAGAGCTTCCGTCTCCACCAGAGTCATCCAGCAACATGTCTGAAAACACACACACTGCATCATACTTCCTCACAAAAATACTTTAGAAAGCAGCAAGATGCGTCAGTCCAACTAAGAGTTCATAAGAGTTTTTTGATTCTTTCATTCTAACGGGACTGAACTCGCTGTTGTTTTTCTTAAAATTTGGTGCTGTATTGCAGTAAAAATCCACCAATTATCACAATGTACAGTTATTCCTTGTGACAATAAGAGAACAGTTCTATCTATGAATCATCTAAAAGTTTTGTGCGCAGTTATTTTTGATGTCGTTTAAATAGTGTGTGTTTTTCATTTTAATATTGTGTTTGTTTTTCAAAACTATTTTGCTGATGTTTTCATTATTGTAATTGCGACCCAAAAGACGTAAGTGTTACGAATTTATTTATTTATTTTGATCCAGAAGTCTTTTATCAGTTCCTTCTGGTAATTATTATTGCAAGTGTTATTTATTTACTTACCAGATTATTTATATCATTTTTTTTGGTAATTTTTAAAAACATAATATTTATTCAAGTTTTTAAATATTTTGGTGATTTTATGGACACACTTTATTTTTATGGTCCGTTTGCTGAACTTCAGTTCTAATTCTCATTAGATTATAAGTAGACTGTTAGGTTGGGGTTGGGGTTAGTGTAAGTTGACATGTACTTGCAAAGTTACTTATATTCAGTTAAAATTCTGTTCAGTATCAACAGATATTAAGTAGACAGCCTACTAATACTCAAATGGACCATCAAAATAAAGTGTTACTGATTTTATTTATCTTTTTTGTGTTTTAAATAAATAATAAATACATATTTTTTTTTTAAATAAGTGTCTCTGATGCCCTCTCGTAGTAAAAAGAAACACAAAAAGTTGATGAACATTTAAAAAATTGATGAACGGGTCAAAATTGTGAGGCGATCTCTTTTTTAAAATCCTGCAATTGTGAAATCCTGAAGGGACTCATAAGTATTTTACCCAGAAGAAACATGAAGATTGTTACCGAAGCTGGTGGATTCTGTGAGGTTGAGGCTGTGTTGGGACAGGCCCGGTGTGGGGGTCGATGTGGGGTTATAGACGGACACCTGAGAGGACGCTCGGCTCCCGCTCGCGTGACTTTCAACCTTCAGACGATCATTTTCTGACTTTAGCTTCTCGATCTCCCCCTGTCAGACCACACACACAGAAAACATGTTCAGTGACCGGCAGAAATGAGCACAACTAAAAAAGAATAATAACAATAATTATAATTCATCCATTAATTCATTCATTTTCTTTTAGGCTTAGTCCCTTTATTATGCTGGAGGGGTCGCCACAGCGGAATGAACTGCCAGCTTATCCAGCATATGTTTTACGCAGCAGATGCCCTTCCAGCTGCAACCTATCACTGGGAAACATCCATACACACTCATTCACACTCATACAGTACAGACAATTTAGCTTACTCAATTCACCTATACCACATGTCTTGGGACTGTGGAGGAAACCCACACGAGCATGGGGAGAACATGCAAACTCCATACAGAAATGCCAACTGACCCAGCCGAGGCTCGAACCAGTGACCTTCTTGCTGTTAAGCAATCATGCTACTCACTGCGCCACCGTGATGCCTAAGACCAATATATATTGTCCATATTCCCTAAGACATTTCAACTTTTCTGTTGTCTCTAAAAGCCCTGCTGCAGAATGAGGCATTGTGGGTAATGTATGTGATTGGTGTGTCGAACCTGCATGCGGTTCATGGCTTCTCTGAGCTGGTCGAGCTGATGTGCAGAGCTCAGAGCCTCCAGCCGAATGTCTGTCAGCTTCATCTCCTTCTCTCTCAGCTCGTTCCTCAGCTGCATCACCGTCTCTGCTTCACTGTCCAGACAGTCTGACAGTCTGCAAACAACAACAAATACACTATTTCAAAACTTGTCTGATTTAGTTTCATTTCAAATGTCATTTTCATTTATGAAACAAAGTCCTGGTCTCCTTAAATGTGCCATTAATATCGAGCCCTAAACATTATTTTAGTGTTATTTATATACAATTTTATATTGGATTTGTTTTTATTTTTATATTTTCAGTTTTAGTAATTCTGTTATGTACCATTGTTGTTATTTATTATTATTATTATGATGATTATTATTGTCTTTTTAAAATATATGTTTAGTTTATTTTATTTAAGTCACAGGTTAAATAAAAAAAATGTCTTGTCCTATTTATCAATATTTATCTAAAACCATTTAGTTTTTCAAAAACACACATACCTTATTCAAAAACTAGTCTTAGACTATATATATATATATATATATATATATATATATATATATATATATATAGTCCTACTTATCAACATATTTCTAAAACATACTTTCTTTTTCCTCAAGTTAATTTAGCATTTTAACTAATTTTAGATTTACTTTTAATTTATAACACTATGCCAATACTGGTAATTAATTAATTTATTAATCAATTAATGTTGTATTATAAAATTATTATTATATATCGTATGATAACACAATACTCTACTGTAGTTACTTAAAAAGTATTATATCAGTCCATTTAGATTTGTGTTGAAAAATGTATCATAATATTTAAATAGGTTTTTAAATATATTTTATGATTTATATACTACTTAATTGTCTTCTAAAAAATGAAAAAAAAAATATATATATATATGTTTGCATTTTTTTACTAATCAAATGCCAAGTTTTGGACTATCTCTGATGCCCTCTTGTGGTATGTAAACAAAATAACTGCTTGCAGTTTCCAATAATATCTGGATGCAGTCTTGCTGCGACTGCATATCTCAGTGATGCAATGTCAGACACAAGCACTCAGTGGATCTAGTGATGTGACTGTGAGGGGTAGGGTTAGGTAAACGCATTAAAAAGCATTGAATGCAGCTCAGATTGCACTGCACTAGGTCTGCATCCAGACCCATCTCATAGTTTCCGCAAACGCAATCATAGCTATTTTTAATTTTGTGGCTTTTAAATGCTCAACTCAGAGGCTAAGAACTGCCCAACAAATATTGTAGTCTTTAAAAATATTTTGAATAGTTTCACATACAAAAACATGCATACAAAACAAATAAATAAATAAATAATGAAATAAACAAACAAACAAACGAACAAATAAATAAATAAATATTTAAAATTGAACTGACATTGAGCTGGAGTGAGTGTTGCGGCGCAGCAGAGCCGTGGAGCCGCTGCCATTGTGAGGGAGTTTTGGTGAAGACGGCAGAGAGGAATCAGTCATTTCCTCGATGTCTGAATGAGAGGACGCTGATTTAGGGGACTTCTTCTTGCTGAAGGCCTGTTTGAAGGAGCTGCGAAGCTGCAATGATAACAGAGACTGATCATGAGTCTACAGTTATTTCAGAATGATCAGCAGAAGGAGAACACAGAAAACACAGCAAGACGACACAGAGAATCAGCACATAATGAAGAGGCAGAGCTGGGCATCATTCACATTGAGCAGTTTGAAAAGAAAGTACAGAGGTTTACACTGCTGTTTTAGTTTTACAGCTATTTTGAGAGTCATTATCATTATTAACGATAATTAAACTTGTTAAATATTCTGATGTAGAGATCAAAACCAAACAGAAATAAAATATAAATATAAATTCTAATTATTTTTTATTAAAAAGGGGGTGGGGTGATAAACATATGACAAGAAATAAGCTTATAACCAACTAAGTGAGTTTAGGAGATTATTCTTCCACTGTAACCCTTCTTGTACTGTATGTGGGGTTTCTCAAGGTTCTATTTTGGCACCAGTATTTTTCTCACTCTATAAAGTTCCTTTGGGTTTAAGACTTAAAGGGAGGAACATTTCTACAGATAAGCGTCCTTTTAAAAGCATAAATAAATATAATAACTCATGAATCATTGTACTGTATAGTTTTAAAAGAACTAGACTGCTGTTTTAGTTTTGACAGTTATTATCATTAATTATGAAGTTTTAAAATATTCATATATAATGACTAAATGTAAATATAGAAATCAAAATCAAATAAAAAATAAAATTAAAATTATAATTATTTTTCATAAAAAAATAATCACAATAAAAAAGTGAGTTCTACCATCACTCCTCTTGTATGTGGGGTTCTTCAGGGTTCTATTTTGGGACCAATTTTTTTCTCACTCTGTATAGTTCTTTAGGACTTATATAAACATAAACATTTTTAAAAAAATCACTATAAAAAACTTATTGTAGGGAAGGGTAGTGGGGGCGAGTAACAAATCACAGGATATAACCTTATAACTAGGCCCACACGGAATCTGTGTGCGCAGGAATTCACAGATTTCTTCAGATTTGTAGCCCATCATTGAGTCTATTTATTTACTTGTGTAAATGTGTCTAAATTTATATTCATTCAGTTTATAAATTAAATTCAGTAATATTACTGACTGATATGAAAATTTTATATGATTTATGTACAATCCAGTTTGTAAAGTAATATTTTCTGTCTTTCAGTAGAGATATAAGAGACTTGCTTTGTTTACCAAATAAGTGGTTCTAAATAGATTTGCTTTGTGAACATTAAATAAAAGTTAAAAATGTATATACATATTTTAATCTCATACATTAAGGTTTTAGTTATGATTTCCCAAAATAATTTCGCATCAATCTGCAAACTTCTCCGCAGAAACATGTCCACAGATTCTGTCTGGTCCTACTCATAACCTAAATCTTCTACTATTACCCCTCCTGTATGAGGGGTTCCTCAGGGTTCTATTTTAGGACCAATCTTAATCTTCCTCTATTTACTTTTTTAGGTTTGGGACTTACAGGCAAGGAGCATTTCTACAGATTTTCCTGTGTCACACTAAGATAAACATCCTTTTAAAAGCATAGATTAATGTAATGACTCATGAATCACTAACAGGACATCATTTTAAAATAAAACAGAATAAAAGCAATAAGGGAAAAGCAGATTGGAAGCACAGGAAGAGTCGGGGGCAGGAAGACAGTGAGGTTAGCAGGTTAGTGAAGCTGGTTAACCAGGACTCTCTAAGCACACTCTTACCTCATACACCTGCCACATGAATCGACAGCACAGTGGAAAACAGAGACAGAGAAGCACATTCAGCCGCATGTGTGTGTGTGTGTTTGTGTCTGTGTGTGTCCAGCAATGGACAGGACTTCATATAAAAATACCACTAACAGGAACAACTACTACTTAACAACATTAAGATAATCTACATGTAGAATCAGAAACTTTTGAGAGGTTAAAAAAAATAATCGTCTCATAAGTTCCTCCGATAGAATAAAAGCCACAACCCTATGAGCATTAATGATTTCCACATGACTTCACACATGTAAGAGTTCCTACAAATACAAAATTCACACGGTGTATGTCCGCCTTCACTGGAGATTAGAGATTAGCTTAATTTTGTGGAAGAGGGACACATTATTTTTCAAGATGTTTTGATGAAAAGAATGTAGAAACGATTTATATAAAAAAAAGAACTACATATTTTTTGTGACACTGTAAATGTCTTCACTTTTGAGCAATTTGATACATTCTTACCAACAAGTTGTACAGCTATAAAAGGTAGTGTGTTACTTATTTAGTACATAAACCTACAAGGACAGCTAATCTCAAGGCAGAATTACAGTTTGGGAATACTGTAGTATTTTTCAGAGACCCTTTGGGACTCATATTTAACATACGTATTCACATTCATCATCTGACTCGACACCTCCAGCACAGGTCACCAGCTACAGCCAGCATGACACAACGAAACAAAAAGAGCATTATTAAACCCTATGAAGAATATAAACCAACTCACACTACAAAACCCGATTTGAGTTTTTTATTTTTCTCTTGAACACAAAAGATGATGTTCTGAAAATTCAACTGACTTTCATGGTATGTTTTATCCTACTCTGGATATCTAGTTTCTTTCAAAATATTTTCTTTTTTATGTTTAACAGATAGAAACATACAAAGGTTTGGATATATTTGAAGAGTTTAGATGCAAAAACCTTTAAGTGCCTTTAAGTGTTCTAAAATGAGCATTTTTAACAGGTTCCTATGTGCAGGTTCAGTAATTTTACTTTTGTCATATAGAGTAGGTTATATTTATTGCCTTTAATATGAAAAAAACCTGATCATAAACGTAGGAGGCTGAGAAAAATGCTCATTTTAGAAGAGAATTTCTGACTTTTCCAGCATTTAGAGGTCTGCATCTGAACTCTTCATTTTAATTTTAGGTCAAATCCATTACATTTTTGTGACACTCGAGGCATGTTTGTTTGTGTTTGGTGTCTTTACACAAAAACACAAAAGACAAATGTTAGACACAGATAAAGGTAGAATGCGGAAACACAACACAATGATTAGCAATGATTTGACAGTTGCACAGGGTGTTAGACAGTGATGCGAGGAGTGTGTGCTTGCTCACCCAGTTCTTCTTCTTCTTCTTGCTGCTGGAGTCGGGGTTGTCCATGTTGGAGCCCAGGCTGGAGTGACTGGTGGCACTGGTGATGCTGGAGACGCTGTCAGACGAGTGCTGTCTGCGCATACGCAGGTCCGGTGGTGCTCCGAGCCCTGAACCGTTATTACCTGACAAGCAGAGAAGAATTTTAGCTGGCATCAAAAGCGACAAAACTAAATATTTCAGTACAATACATGAGACCATCTGACAATGTCAGTACGACAATGTTTGGAAAAAAATAAAAACTTGAACAAAATACTCAGCATTTTGAATAATAAATTAAGTCAAGTTATTTATTTAAAGAAATTATGTTTGTATGTGTATCCAGGACCATTTTGTCTTGAAAATATTAACTTAAATTTGAAAATATTATATTTTGACTATTTATTATCTTCTGAATCATACATTCAGCTTCAATTGTCTAATTTTAATTGTTTTGTGTGTTTACTCTACATTTTTTGTGTAAACAATTTCATAAAACTTCTGTTTTTCTGTATTATTTATAATTTCAGTAATAAAATAATTATATTGTGCCCGTCCCCCAACTCTATTGACGCTATATTATACATATAAAAATCTAATCTAATCTAATCTAATCTAATCTAATATAATATAATATAATATAATATAATATAATATAATATAATATAATATGATTTGATATGATATGATATGATATGATATGATATGATATGATATGATATGATATGATATGATATGATATGATATGATATGATACGATTGCCTCACAGCAAGATGGTGCTGGTTCGAGCCTCAGCTGGGTCAGTTGGCATTTCTGTGTGGAGTTTGCATGTTCTCCCCATGTTCACGAGTGTTTCCTCCGGGTGCTCCGGTTTCCCCCACAAGTCCAAAGACATGCGGTATAGGTGAACTGGGTAGGCTAATTTGTTTGTAATGTATGAGTGTGTATGGATGTTTCCAAGAGATGGGTTGCAGCTGGAAGGGCATCCGCTGTGTAAAACATATGCTGGATAAGTTGGCGGTTCATTCCGCTGTGGCGACCCCGGATTAATAAAGGGACTAAACCCAAAAGAAACTGAATGAATGAATGAATGAATAATATAATATAATATAATATAATATAATATAATATAATATAATATAATATAATATAATATAATATAATATAATATAATATAATATAATATAATATAATATTTATCATAGTTTAGTATAGCATCATCATTTTTCTCACCGTGTTTAATATTATAATATAATAGTATAGTGTATATACTATAATATAATAATTTAATTTATCAAATTATGTTTGTGACACAATGTATTATTATTTGTGACCTCTAAAACAAAATAAAGCAACAAAATATAGCATAAAATTTGCACTTTAAACCCTCCTATGTATTAATTTTTGACAAGCATACAAAACAGAACATTCAAAAAAAAATAAAAAAAAGACCATAAGTATATAGACCGGATAAGGTAAAGAACTTGTTTAGGTCACTTCAAACGTCATATGATTGTGGTGAGTTTGTTTACTTTAATTGAACCGCATGTCTTGATGTCTCTGTGGATTATTTCTCTCTCTCTTACCTGTGCGCTCACTCTTGCAGGTGAGTTCTGGTGTGTTGATGACACCATTAATCGCCGCCTGAGCCACTGCGTTCTGCTTCTTTAGCAGCTCAATGGTTTTCCTCAACTCGTTCAGTTCAGAGTCCTAAAATAAAAAGAAGATCACAAACAATATATTCTCTATTAGACTATTACTGAATCAGCAGCTAGGCATCTTCATAGCAATTAGTTCAGCTGCAATTTACATTGAAAAACATTAGAATATTAGTGTGTTGGAAAGGAAAATGCCTTCTGTGTGAACTAAGAGTGTTCATATTTACTTTTTGTTCTGCGGTCATAGTCAGGCTCTTGAGTCGGATGGTCATGTTGCCCAAACTCTGCTCAAACGCTGCCACCAGGTTGGCCTGAAAAGAAAAACAAGACAAGAGAGACTAGTTTATACATGAAAAAAAGATTCATTCTAAGTCATAATACCATTTATTTTTCATTTGCATGAACGCGTCATAACACAATATTCATAAAACGCATGAACATTGTGAAATCTGCATTAAAGGGGGTTCAATGAGACAAACACATTTTGCGTAAAAGATGAACTGCATGACCTGAGTGGGAGAGGACTGCTTTTTGAAATGTTCGACTGAAGCATTGAAGCTTAAACCTACTAAATAACAACCTTTATCTTTAATCAAACACTTAGACGTGCAATCTAAACGCTGGCCCGTGTCCCAGACCACCAAGCAGCAACAGAATCATATTTACAGTCTCAGTTCAATTCATGTTTCTCTCTGAATCTCATTTTTTTCATAGTAAAAGGAAATAATTTTTTATATATATCTCAAACATTTCTCCTTAAGCATAACTTCTGTTTGCATCTGTTTTAGTACCCTCATTTACAGAAACATCCACCAAAATTCTAGTCAGTGTTTAATGCACCAAAAAATATCGTCAAGCATATTAGAACAAGAATCATTTGACGACATAATAAAATACTCTATTTAAGGATCAGCCCTAAAATACTAATTAATAGTCAAGCTAAATTTATGTTGTTTCTTGTCATTTTAAACAGGTGTTTTTTTAATATAATAAGATTTATTATGATCACTTTTTATATATTTTATTATAAAAATACATTATCATTTCACCCATATTTTATCATTCTGTTTTCCAAAAAACAGAAAAATCACTTTTGTAAAACATTTGTTTGAAACTTTTCCTTCAAAACCATCTCCCTTTGCAATAAAAATCCATTGCATTATTTACCAACGTTACAGTGGTTAACATTTACCAAGATTAAAATATTCTTCATTGTTCATTTACTTAAAGTGATTAAACCCATTGTCTTACGATATCTGACGTTACTTAAAAAGTGATTAAACCCATTGTCTTACGATATCTGACAATACTTAAAAAGTGATTAAACCCATTGCCTTACAAAAGTTGACTTTACTTAAAAAGTGAGTTAACCCATTGCCTTACAGTAGTTCACTTTACTTAAAAAGTAAGTTAACCCATTGCCTTACAGAAGTTGACTTTACTTAAAAACGTGAGTTAACTCATTGCCTTTCAAAAGTTGACTACTTAAAAAAGTGAGTTAACCCATTGCCTTACAAAAGTTTACTTTACTTAAAAAGTGAGTTAACACATTGCCTTACAGAAGTTGACTTTACTTAAAAACGTGAGTAAACTTATTGCCTTACAAAAGTTTACCACTTAAAAAAAGTGAGTTAACCCATTGCCTTACAAAAGTTTACTACTAAAAAAAAATGAGTTAACCCATTGCCATACAAAAGTTTACTACTTAAAAAAGTGAGTTAACCCATTGCCTTACAAAAGCTGACTTTACTTAAAAAAGTGAGTTAACCCATTGCCTTACAGATGTTGACTTTACTTAAAAACGTGAGTTAACCCATTGCCTTACAGAAGTTGACTTTACTGAAAACAGTGATTAAACCCATTGCCTTACAAAAGTTGACTTTACTTAAAAAAGTGAGTTAACCCATTGCCTTACAAAAGTCGACTTTACTTAAAAATGTGAGTAAACGCATTGCCTTACAATAGTTGACTTTACTTACAAAAGAGAGCGAACTTTAACAAATAACAAGAAATAACAAAACAAAAATAAAACAATCACACTTTTTAAACAATTGTATTTTAACAGCATGTTTACTAAAAATGTTGATGTGACAAAAAAGAGGCCTTATTTGTAAAATGTTCAAAGTTCCTTAAAGTGTGCTAAGACAACACAGATTTTGATTGAACTTTTTGTTTAATACGAACCAATTTGTTTTAATCCTCGCAAGATATCTGAAAGAAAATATCAGCAACAAAGTAAAACTCTTCTAAAGCATACATTTAAAAAAACAGCTTCTTCAGGGTCATCGCCTCACCTTGCATCCAAGAGGCTCCTGCTGGCTGTCATTAGTCTCTGTAAAGTCTTTCTGTTTGTATTTTTCTTTGTGAAAGAGAGCGTGTTTCTCTGCGCACCCATGGGAAGGGTAGCGGTTCAAAGGGAGCCACACAAGAGGGCTGATCCCGTCAGAACAAACATCTCTACAGCTCCTCTGCTCTTCCATAGATAGCTGAGCTTTCAGATAAGCGCGACTACAGCGTTATATTAAGAAGAGAAGCTCCTCCTAACACTGATAACTGAGACAGACAAAGCAGAGAAGCCGCCTGAGGCCTTGACATGTTTTACTGACGTCTCAAGTGCTTTGTGTTTTTTTTTTGGTTTGGTTATTTCTCACTCTTCAGTAATTGAAAAGCCAGCAAAAAAAAAGGTTCACTGCAATAAAATACTTTTCTTACTTGAAAGTTTTTGTCTTGTTTTTAATTAATGTATTTTATATACAATTTAAATTTAATTTATTATTTTAAAATATGTATAACTCCATAAATAAAGGAACATTTCTCAACAAGCAAATACTATTTTTGTTTCTCAGAAATAAATCAAAATAAAAAAAACTAAGTCAAATTTAATTTAACTACCTTGATTTACAGAAACACCCAACAAATTTAGTTTATAAACCAAAAATGGTCACGCTTATTAGAATTGCTTAGTGACATAATAAAATTGTCTATTTAAGGATGAGCCCTAAAATACTATTTAATTGCCATTTTAAATTAAATACAATTTTGACAGGAGGTTTTATTATTTAAAATATGATACAATTAATTATGGTTGCCGCGAGACGGTGACGCAGTAGGTAGTACTGTCGCCTCACAGCAAGAAGGCCGATGGTTCGAGCCCCGGCTGGGTCAGTTGGCATTTCTGTGTGGAGTTTGCATGTTCTCCCCGTGGTTGCGTAGGTTTCCTCCGGGAGCTCCGGTTTCCCCCACAGGTCCAAAGACATGTGGTATTGGTGAATTGGGTTGGCTAAATTGTCCGTAGTGTATGAGTGTGAATGAGTGTGTATGGATGTTTCCCAGAGATGGGTTGCAGCTGGAGGGGCATCCGCTGCATAAAACAAATGCTGGATAAGTTGGCAGTTCATTCTGCTGTGGCGACCCCTGATTAATAAAGGGACTAAGCCGAAAAGAAAATGAATTAATGAATGAATGAATAAAATATGTATAACTCCATAAATAAAGGAACATTTCTAGACAGGAAAATACTATTTTGTTTCTCAGAAATAAGTCAAAATAAAAAAAAAGAACGAAGTAAAATTTAATTTAATTACCTTGATTTACAGAAACACCCAACAAATTTTGTTTATAAACCAAAAATGGTCACGCTTATTAGAATTGCTTAATGACATAATAAAAGCATGAGATACTGTCTAAAATACTATTTAATTGCTATTTTAAATTAAATAAAATTTTGACAGGAGGTTTTATTATTTAAAATATGATACAATTAATTATGGTCACTTATGGTTTTATATATTGTAGAAGTACATATCAGAACAAGTGATTTTTTTAAAATCAAAACCTCAATTTTGAGCAAGTTCTTTTCTTAAAAGAAACAAAATAATTTGCCAATGGAGTAAGAAAAATAGTCTTATTTTAAACCAAATAAATCAAGTTTATTTTTCTTACCCCATTGACAGATTATTTAGCTTGTTTTAAGTAGAAAAACTTGGATTTGGATTCCCAGCAGCCACACAATGCCATAAGACTTTAAATATTAAGTTAGATTTAGGTTGTGATATCAGGGGACCAAATTTTAAGGCATGTTATTTTGACGTCAAATAACAGCGTCAAATGACGTTGATATTTGGTTGATTTGGTAAGCGACCAAAATCCACTATCAAGCCAACATCTTATGCCAACGTCATATAGATGTCAAATACTGACATTTATTCATCAGGTATAGCAAGCAAGATCCAATGTCTGATAGATGTCATAAGGGGAAAGTGACCAAAATGCAACATTTTTCGTAGGACATTGACGTCAACTAAATATTCATTTTCACCCAAAATGCAACATCACACGATGTTGAGGTACAACGTCAATCTAATGTCATGTTGACATCCTGTGACTGCTGGATTACTTCTGAAAACAAAATATGTATTTTACTATATATTTACTATACTTCTCGATTTAAGAACTTCTAGATATTTGGATTTCAAACAAACCAAAAAAACATTTTTTTCAGTGTGTGTCTGAATATAAACAACATATTACACACATACTTTAAATCAGGGGAGCTCAACCCTGTTCCTGGAGATCTACCTTCCTGCAGATTTCAGTTGCAACCCATATCAAACACACCTGCCTGTAATTATTAAATGCTGTTCAGGTCCTAATTACAGTAAGTGAAGTTTCACAAACTACTTTCGAGAGGAGCACGTGATATGATTGATCACAGCTGGTCTCTCATCTGTAACCATTAGTAGGCCAATCAGATCATTCCAAACTCACTATAAATAGCCTGACTAGCATTACCCCCTCATCTTTGTTTTTTGAAGAATCCTCCCATCCACCCCATCTCCCCCTTTTCCTCATTTACTAGTGGGAGCTCTTGAGAAGTTCCTGATCTCGTACCCCCTCATATGCTCATTGACCAGGCGGGAGCCCTGGGCTCAATTGTCTCCGAGCTCATGGTTCTCTCCCGGGACAGCATGCCAAACCTGCTATCATTATCAAGCAATATCTAAGTGTGAACTCTTGAATTGGTTCATGTGTGTTTGATCAGGGTTGGAGCTGAACTCTGTAGGAAGGTAGATCTCCAGGAACAGGGTTGAGCACCCCTGCTTTAAATCAACCTCATTCAACACCTGTCATTGTTCTCAACAATTTGACAAGTTAATGGTGTTACGTCAGAAACTGTTATGCACACATGAAAATGGAAAATCTGGTCTTTTTAGAGCACATTTGAAGTCTTCTTTTGTTAAGTAGTTCTGAAAATCATGTCTAGTTTGTTCTTACATGACAGGATTGCTTTGCCTTGGGCAGAAAAGACTTGTCTTTGTGATTTACACATGCATTTATCTTAAGCAGGACATATCAAAAACACTGAACGCAGACTGTGCTCCCCTTTGTCTTCAGTCATAAAACATACTGTACAATCAAACACAGTGTGTTTCCTCTGGTGGAAATGACATGTATCTGTTGTGACTTGAGTTACTCTGTAGTCACGCATTATCTTGTAATTTTACAAATCTACACCAATACAGAGCATAATTTGTTTTTCATGATTGCAGTTTATTCATAAAGTAGCTTTATGTCTCATAAAATGATGTGAAATTTACAGTTTCAACAAATACTACAGTACATCTCACAATTTGAATTAATTGTATAATTGTGGCTATTACTAAAAAACCTTGACTATTTTTCATCACTGTAAGTCAGATCTCAGAGCATGAGATTTGTATATTAGCATTGTGACATTTTCCTTGAATATTATGACAATTTTACCTCTGAATTGACACCATTGTTTAAAATTAAAGCGTTACATCTGACATTTCTGATCATTTCTTTTTTCTTCTTCTTATAATCGACAAATTGTCAATTTATATCACATCTGTTATTTTATGTCACTGAAAATTGTGATTATTTTATTACTGTAACATATCTCATAGTTAGGCCCATACAGAATCTGCGCATGCAGAAATCTTTGAAAGTTTTAACTGTGTAAATGTGTATAAATTTATTTTTATTCAAGTTTTTTTTATTTCAGTAATATTATCGACTAATATAATATAATATAATATAATAAATATAATATAATATAATATAATATAATATAATATAATACAATATAATATAATATAATATAATATAATATAATATAATATAATATAATATAATATAATATAATATAATATGTTTTGCTTTGTTTACATATAAGTGCATCTAATTGCATTGTAAACATTAAATAAAAGTTTATAAAGGTATTATTTATTACTCTACTAAGTTTTTAGTTATAATAGTCCCAAAATCATTTCGCATCAATCTGCAGATTAGATTTTTTTTTTTAATTTCCCACAGAAATACCATAAAATGTTTGCAGATTCTGTCTTGTCCTACTCATAGTATAGTATTTCTATATCAGCATTTTGACTTTTTCTGATGATTGTTATTTTTATTTTTTTACGTCAGAGCAGAGACTATTTCTTCTAAAATTAAAATGTCAAATTTGTCACTCTTTCTCACAACTGTTATTAAGTATGACTTTATAACTCACCGTTGACGTCTCAGAACTGAAAAGAACACTTTGTTCCCCACAAAATTGAAACTTTTCCATCTCAACAGAGCGATCTCTGTATCTCTTACAGTATGACTCTATATCTCAGGTTTTCTCAAAATTAATCTTAAAATTTGGCTTTTCTGTGCATGTTCTGTGTATGTTCTGTGCATGGTGTTTCAAGTTTGCATGTTTTCCCCATGTTCACGTGGGTTTGAGTAAATTGGATGTGTGTGAATGAGTGAATGAGTGTTTCACAATACTGGGTTGCAGATGGAAGGGCATCTGCTGTGTAAAACATATATTCTGGATAAGATGGCGGTTCATTCCGCCGTGGCGACCACTGATGAATAAAAGGACTAAGCCGAAGGAAGGAACTTTTGTAAGGCAATGAGTTTACTCACTTTTTTAAGTAAGCCCAACTTTTTTATGGCAATGGCTTTACTCATTTTTTTTAAGTAAAGTCAACTTGTGTAAAGCAATGTTTATTCACTTTTTTAGAGTAACTAATCACTTTTTACAGTGCAATCTCTTAAAACGGAACTAACTGAACAGGTTTATCTACACGGGTATGTACACGTTAAGCAAAGGAAAACACACAATAGCCGATACAGTAGACGTAGTGCTTTTGTATGAACGCAACGACAACTGGAAACTCCGATGAGGTCATGATCGACGCTGACATTAATCAACTACTCAACCCGCACAGGCGTCACTAGGATTACGATAACACCATTTAGATGATGCCTCAAGATGACAACCGACACCAGATCCTGAATTGGGAATAAATGATGCCCTACAGATATAATAAAAGAATGAATGCGTCCACCTACATTAGCACTGAGTTGTGTCGTCAAAGCGGAAACCTTTTCCTGGGACGCGTCCAGCTCTCGACGTAGCTTGCGGATCTGGAGGAGAGAGAGAGAGAAAAAAATGGGTTGAGAAAGAAAAAAAGAAAAAAGTGCAGATGAAAAGGAGAGGAAACACAAGGGATCCAGGTGTGTGTGTGGTGGAAAGGGAACTTTGTGATTTGGTATCAAAGAGGGGAAACGGTTTGCAGGTGTATGTACAGAACTGCGCAGGTGGATGTAAAGATCACAGAGACGTGCGGCGAAATCAGATCCCACCGTGAATCCGCCCTCAGTTTGTGTTCATAACAGGTCAATGGTGGTGAATAAACACGGTTCACAGGTATGTGTGGGGCCATATGTCTGTGTGTGTGCGTGTTGTTTTTTGTGAAAAGAAAAACCAAGTCCTCACCTCGGATTGTGATTTCTCCTCCGTCTGCAAAAATAGAAAGAGACAGTAGTTACTAGCGGAGTATTTGCACAGCTTTTCTTGTTTAGCTGTTGAAAAATGAGCTGCTGTCTCTCCTGAGGGTATTAAATGTACACCGGGGACAGAAACACACACCTGAAAATGAAGGGAATGATTTCTCCCTAAAGCGCTAGAGAGGGAATCTTTTTTTTTTTTTTGCTGTTTCTGTGATTTATGAGCTCAGCTGTATTGGGAAGTGGGATTTGTTTGATTATCAGTGTGATTGATTTGTTTGGAAGTTTTTAACCTGACAATGGAGATCATGTAGACATGCTTCTGTCTGTCTGTTGTATTTGCATGTAAGCCAAAGATGAAATCAATTAAAGTGTCATATACTGTATATACTTACATTTTTTCAATGTACACAAGAGTACATTATGTACATTCTGGTTTAATATTTAAATTTTAACGAAAAAAAAACATAGGTCACTGAGGGTAACAGTTTGTATACAGAAAAATCGTGCAAATTTAGAGCTATAATTATTTAATTAAGTTTTTATAAATTCACTAAATACATTTAAAATATTTTTATATGAAATTTAAAAAGGAAATGTTATAGGTTGCTTAAAGAATGATACAAAAATGTAATCTTACTTAAACATATAACTATGTTATCTCATTTTAAAATTCTTAAAATTAACTGAAAATTCAGAGAAATGTAAGTTTTTTTTGTGGGGATTTATCCATAGATGTATGTGAATGTTGATTTAACATGATTTAATAACATTATTTTCACAAAAGTTACCACATGAAAAAATACTATAGTAGTTTAGAGTAAATACTATAGTGATTTTGAACCATACTATAGTAAAGTGTTTTTTATGATATATAACACAGTATTTATTATTATTGTTTTGGAATGAATGCTTTAGCATATTCTAGTATAAACTCTTGTGAACTGATAAACTGTAATAAATACTGTAGTCTACTTTAGTGTTTACTACAGTTAAGTGTAGTGTGTTGTAGTATAATATAACCTATAGCTTGAGAAATCTACAGTATTGGCTCACTTGTTTACATTGCTATAGTTGTTGTGTTATTATAACAACCACAGAATTACCATAACAAATTAATTCAAGTAGTAAGTATAGTAATGTTCAAAAATACTATAGTATTTACTATTGTATATTATAGTATTTAGTAAAATATGCTTGAACTCAAGGTTATTTTCAATAATTAATCTAAAATCAAGACTGAAGCTATTGGTCAAAAATCATTTTAGTTAACTGAAGTAAAAAAAAATAAAGTATCACTATAAATTCAATAAAAAAAAAACTAAATGAAACTGAAAGCAGATAATGAAAAACAAACTGAAATAAAATTGTATTTGCCAAAAATCTAACTGCTTTCATAATTAATCAGCACTCATTCTGTGGTGGGAATATAGTAGATGGCGCTTTTACTGTCAAACGTTTATACGTAAGTATTTTGAATATAAACATAAAATGTATTCTAACAACTGTCTCTCATTTCAGAGGCTGCATCCTCTGAAGGATGCATTCGAAGGGCGCTGCGTCATTGCAGGCTCATTTAAAAAAAATTGAAGGTTCCTTCAAATGTATTTTACTAGGCTATCTAAACACATTTAAAAAAAACAGAAAGAGTCTGACAAGTCTTACTAAAGGGTGATTTTATAAACATTTTACATTTTTGTGTTCATGTATAGATCACATGAAATATATTTCCAGCTTCTGTAAACATTGCTTTGCCTTCAGTTAAAAAAAAAACACTTAAGTTTTAAAATCACTTTGAAAAAAGTCATTACAAATTGTTACTGCTTATTAACGGCAGCTATTACGGTCAGAGGATGCAGCCTCTGAAATGAGACACGGCTATTGGTTTCTTCAGCTGTCAAAAAATGTAAACCAGGCGTGTTTAACTTTATATCGTGCTTTTTATTATGAAAAAGTTCATGTGATTTTTTTCAGAATTTTTCCTTTTATACATTTAATGTGGTTTTGGGTTCAGTGTCTGCTCAAAAATTATATTATTTTATTCATATTTATTTTATTGCTTTGATCAACACTGGACATGTCCTGTTAACTCCTAAACTACAATCACAAAAAACTAAAACCGAAACGAAATACATAAAAACGAATTAGAAATGTGTTCTCAAAATAAAACCTAAACTAAAACTAACAAAACAATTAAATTAAAGTTAAATGAAAATTTACTCCAAACCTTTAAAAAGTACAACAATAAAAATGAATTTGCACATGTAAAACTATAATAACCTTATTCAGTGCTTAATTTGTGAATTGCGAGGTCCCGGAACAGACTGGGGTAGCGGATCCGGCATGTTACTCGAGGATGGAGAGGTGTCGCGGACGAAAGTGAAGAGGGTTGGGGAGTTGCAAAAGAAAGTGAACGTGAACAGCAGACAGCGGAGGAGGGCGATTAAGGAGGGGACCGGTAAAATGAGGAGCCAAATCAGATTTCAGAGGTGCCGGATCCGGATCTGCCGTGTTCTGGCACAAATTAAGCCTTGACCTTATTCTTACTGTATACAATTACATTTTTAAACAATTTTGCACAAGTTTAGGTTCAGATTGAGGCATTTCAAAAATATTTCAATTCCACTAAATTCAATTATTCTTTGTTTCTATAGCGGCTATTTTTACAATATATCTTCTGTTAAAGCAGCTTAACATAGATGAAACACATTGAAACTGCTTCAGTCCAGTTTTCACAGTTGAAGTTCAGCTTAGTTCAGTTCAGTGTCAACTTACAGACGAGATTTGAAAAAATACTCAATGACAAATGAGCGCTTTAAACAACAATAGCATACTAGTCATGTAGCACACACACATATTGTAATAACACCCACCGACGTGAGATGTGTTACGACATCTCACTATAATGACTTTCTTCTGCCATTGACATATGATTGACAGCTAGACAGACACTCACATTAAAACATTATCATTGTCTGACTATCACAGCAATACACGACACTTAGAAAGAACCCATTGGCGCTCTCCGTAAATGTGTTCATTCATACAAACTCAACATGATGACGTTGGAATTTAATCAATGCTCCTCTGATCTGAAGAGCTTTGTTTACTTTTTCAGAGACTGCAGATTGCAGTGTCATTATATCTGGCTTTAGCTGAATGTTCAGTTCTCTGAGGAACAGTGAATATTTCAAAAGCAGCACAGAGTCTTTTTAAGTGTGTTTCTAAAAGACACCCTCTTTCTGCATGACAGCTGTCACCCACATACACAAGCAAACACACCTTACAGCCTCCATCATCAGACTAAACTCAGCCAACGAGAACATCTCAAACTGTGTTGGATGAGAAACAAACTGCTGTTAAGTTTGTTCAAATTACGTATTTAAAATCAGCTGAAACTACACAAATCTTTAAGGTTTTAAAATCCTTTAAGGACCTTAAAATCCGCTTAAATTTGTAAAAAGTAACAAAAGTTAACTCAATTCCTACCTGTTGTCCAAACACAAATTGATTGTGTGGAACCCAGCATTTTATACAGTGTATAAGCATTCTAAGAAGTGCATACACACACACACACACACACACACACTTACTTACCTACAGGTACTTCAATTTTAAAAGACCCGTCATGTGGTTTTAAACCTTAAAGAGTTTCTTTCTTCTATTGGACACAAAGGGAGATATTTTGAAACATGCTGGTTGCTGAAACCCATTGACTTAAATAGCAGGAGAAAAAATACTATAAATGTCGTCTCAAAAAGTGCCAACTATCAGCATTCTTCAAAACATCTTATTTTGTGTCCAACAGAAGAAAGAAACTAAAATAAACAAGTGAATAATGAGTAAATGTTGACTGAAGTTTAATTTTTGGGTGAACTATTCCCACATACAGTATATATAACTCTATATTTTAAATATATGTATCTACAAAATAGTTTAAAAACTAAGGTTCCTACCGTGTATCCCCAAGCAGAACCAGCTCTCCCCATAGAGAGAGTCGCCATCATCATGATTTTCCACTAGTTCTGCTTGTTTCTAAATGAACTCCTGAAGTAAGTTAGCTACAGCCTGCTCTGTTCCTGCAGTGAGCCTCATCTGATCTGCATACTCTACACGTGTGTGTCTGTGTGTGCTGGTGGGAGTGTGTTGTTCAATCCGTTCTGCAGGTGAGTGGAACCTCCCATCTGGAGGAGTGGCAGACGGATCTTATCCTGAAGAACCACTGGCTGAGGCTTACACTTCAATACTCACACAGACAATAATGCATTATAATGAAGATACAGATAACCTACTGTTTATGTCTAATACTGTATAAACTACTTTTCTATCTGTGCCATCCATCCATCCATATTTCTATCCATTTGACTATTGCTTCACCCATTAATTTATCCATATGTTTTCTTCTGTTTATCCATTCATCTCTCTCCATTGTCTCTCATACCCTCTATCCATATGTCTGTCTGTCTGTCTGTCTGTCAGTCTGTCTGTCTGTCTGTCTGTCTGTCTATCTATATAATTATCTATCTATCTATCTATCTATCTATCTATCTATCTATCTATCTATCTATCTATCTGTCTGTCTGTCTCTCTGTCTGTCTGTCTGTCTGTCTGTCTGTCTGTCTGTCTGTCTGTCTGTATGTCTGTCTGTCTGTCTGTCTATCTATATAATTATCTATCTATCTATCTATCTATCTATCTATCTATCTATCTATCTATCTATCTATCTATCTATCTATCTACCTACCTACCTACCTACCTACCTACCTACCTACCTACCTACCTACCTACCTACCTACCTACCTACCTACCTACCTACCTATCTATCTATCTATCTATCTATCTATCTATCTATCTAATTGTTTATTTAATTATCTATCGTTCTAAAGAACTATCATTCTATCTATCATTATATTGAGCTATCGTTCTAAAAAATCTATTGTTCTATCTATCACTTTATCGATTTATTGCTCTATCGCTCTATTGTTCTATCGCTCTATCTATCACTCTATTGTTCTGTCTATCGCTCTAGCTATCGATCTACTGTACCTATCTGTCCGTCTGTCCGTCTGTCCGTCCGTCCGTCCGTCTGCCCGTCTGTCTATCTATCTATCTATCTATCTATCTATCTATCTATCTATCTATCTGCCTCCATTCATTCATCGTCTATGTTTTTGTCTCCTTCTATTAGTCCATGTACATTTTTTACAGTTTGGTGTTGTTTACTGATGTTTATGTTTACTAAGAGTCTGCATGAGCCAAAGAAATCAAAATAACTTTGAAACTTAAACACTTGGGGTTGCAAACTTACTGTTGAATAGACGGATGAAGTGCTGGACACCAGTGACAGGGATGACCCATGAACTGAAAGAAAAAAACACACAGAGGTGTTAGAATTAAAGACATTAAGATTGACTGAACCATGAAACGTTCTCGAAATTGACTGTTTAAGTGTTGCCAGGCAACAAAACAACACCCCAGGTCATAAAGTATTATAGGCATCATATATCATGCAGCAAAAAAATAAACTCTTAAAGGAATCTACAAATGGTAAGATACACAGAACAGATTACATCCAGCTAGAATGACAAACGCTTGTTTTTCAGAGCACCTAAATGAAATGTTAATCTACATAGAAAAACACATGCAGATAAAAGCATCAACCCACACATACAGTTTCTACCAGCTAAACCTTTAATTAAACTTTCACCTGCCCCGACAAGATGTGACTCATCAGAAGTAATAAGAGCATCAGTCAGAGACGGCAATGCTGATCATGACTGTCAGTTCAGGGTGTGACTTCAAATCATTTCCCAAACAAATCACAGACACCAGCACAACCACAGTCCACCCACGGGCTGCTTGGCACTTCCTGATGATGCCATATCAGCCCTGAGGAAAAGCCAAACGGCTGGCTGGGTGTGATGTGGGCAGGGTTAGAGATGTGAAAATCAAAGACCAGAGATGCTTATGAACCAGACTGAGGACCACCCAGAAAACCAAAACAACTTCTCTGTGTCGAGAGAGTGGTGTGTGTGTGTGTGTAATAGAGAGTAGAACAGATTGTATGGTTGAAGATGGAGGAATTCTTCATAGCCTGATTTAGTAAATACATGATACCACGAGGCAAGTGTTTATAAATGATTATAAAGATTATAAATGGATGATTGGTTTGGATAAATGGATAGACAAGTAAACGAATGAAGGCAAAATATAGAAAACATGTACATATGAATGGCCGTATGGAAAGAAAGCTGTATGGATGGATTAATGAATGCATGAGTAAATGAATGATGCAGTAAATGATGGATAGATGAGTAAGTAGTGGAAGGATGGTGGAACAGATAGACAGTGGAATAGATGGATGGATGCATGGACAATTAAACAAATAAATGGAAAATGTAGACTATGGTTGAATAGATGGATGACTAATTAAAAGACAAAAGGACAGATATGTAAATGGATGGATGCATGGTCAATCACACAATTGGAAAAGTAGATTATATTTAATTGAATGGATTGGATAGATGGTTAGATGGATGAATGGATGGATAATTAAATGACAAACGGATAGATATATAGATGGATGGATGGAAGGATAAGGAAACAAATGGAGGGAAATGTAGACTATGTATGAATGGCTGTATGGATAGATGTATGGATGAATGGATTAATGAACCCATTAGCAAATGAAGGTCACAGTAAATGATGGATAGATGGGTTAGTGGATGGATGGAGGAACAGATAAAGACAGATGTAGACAGTTAAATAGATGGATGGATGGATGGACAATTAAATCATTTAATGGAAAACGTAGACTATGATTAGATGGATGGATGGATGGATGGATGAATTAACTAAAAATAGAGGGACAGATATGTAAATAGATGGATGAATGAATAAGTAAATAAAGATTGGACCAATTGATGGACAAATTAATAGGTAGATGTATGGAGGAATAGATAAACTGTATAGAAAATGAAAAAAAAAATAAAAAAAATAAAACAATAATAAATAAAAATGAAAAGATAAATGGAGTGATGGATGGATGGATGGATGGATGAATGAATGAATGGATGGATGAATGAATGAATGAATGGATGGATGAATGGATGGATGAATGGATGAATGAATGAATGAATGAATGGATGGGTGGATGGATGAATGGATGAATGAATGGATGAATGGATGATGAAAATGTGGTTGGTTGAATGGACAGAAATATATAGATGATGGATGGATGGATAAGCAGATGACAAAGAGATAGATATGCACTGTAGATGGATGGATAAGTAAACAACTGCATGGATGGAGGTGTAAAAAATTAGGCAGATGAATTGATGGATAATTAAACAACAGGGACAGATAGACAGACTGATGGATGATTAAACAAATGGAGGGATACATATGTACAGTAGATGGATGGATGCACGCATGAAAGCATGTAGGTGATGGTTGGATAGGCAGATGACAGAGATATATTTGTAGATCGATGGAGAGATGGAGAATAAGTAAACAACTGAGGGTTATGTTTGTGGACTGATGGATGGATAAATGGATGGAGAGATAGTTACTGTATGTTGACAGATGAATAACACAGACAGAGTCAGACGGATAGATAGATAGACAGACAGACAGGCAGACAGACAGACAGGCAGATAGATATACAGACAGACAGACAGACAGACAGACAGACAGACAGACAGACAGACAGACAGACAGATAGAAGACAGATAGATAGATAGATAGATAGATAGATAGATAGATAGATAGATAGATAGATAGATAGATAGATAGATAGATAGATAGATAGATAGATATAGATAGATAGATAGATAGATAGATAGATAGATAGATAGATAGATAGATAGATAGATAGATAGATAAACAGCCGTGAGCTGAGGATATGAAATGTATCCTCTTCACTTCCTGTGTAGAGATCACATCCTCTCTTAAAGCTGTTCCCATAATCCCTCAAGGGCTTTAATAGCACTCATGTTTCACAGTCACAGGGTTCAGTGGCACACATACAGTATCATATTTTGATTCTGAAGAGAATGAACACAGCTTTAAACCTGTATTTGGTTTCAGATGTCACAAAAGGCACAGTTGGGTAATACTGGGTTACTGTGTCACCTTTACACTCTTCTCCACAGGCCAGTTTACAGCTTAACTGTTTTGGGCTGCTTTGTCACACACCTTCCTGTTTTTAGTGAAGAGACTCGCTACAGGTAAAAACGACTTTATGTAACAAAACACTTTAAGTACACAATGATTATTCAGATGTCTGCCACTGCAAGCGTTCAGAGAGACGAGAACAGAGATTGTTTGTTTAGTGTAATGTGTCAATAGACTGAGGACAGACAGACAGGCTTATAATGGATTCACGTGTCTGTGAGTTGTATTTCAGCACAGAGTTCAAGCTGGCGCAAGATGTTGCAGATATTTACCGCATTATTGAAAGCCATTGCTATTCATAGTGCTCAAATCAGTTAATTAAAGACTTTCTTTTCACTTAATATGCTGCCTAAAAAGATAGCTGACTTCAAAAACACACTACATACTGTACTACAACTCAGAATATAGTCAAAATGCAGACTTGGGGATTGTGAATGCAATTAAAGGGACAGTTCACCCAAAAAAATGAAAATTCTGTCATCATTTACTCTCTTCACTTGTTGAAAACCTATTTGAGTTTCTTTTTTCTGCTGAACACAATGGAAGATCATTTGAAAAATGCTGGTAGTAGCACCCATTGACTGTCTCTCAATTCCAAGAACGCAGAGAATGGACTTGTATTCTTGTGGAGAGTGGTCTAGCCAGGTCACATTGGAAGAACGAAACTCGGGAGACCACGAGGACAGAGAACGCGTCCTGTGAGAAATGAGATGCTGCGTTCTTCCTGATGGTCACATGACCCTCACACAGCTTTAACCGAAAATTATTTTAACATTACAGCATTCATACAACGACTTATTGTTTTCGCCCGTTTCACAATATATTTTATGCATAAAGACATTAAAAATATAAGCTGCACATTGCAAATAACACAGATTTTAATACAAATTTCAACAAATAAACACCCTTAATGTGTTTATGCCTTTAATAAGATTTTTATGCTAATGTTTACTTTCACAGTCTCATTTAGGGAAACTCCTGAGACAAATAAGTTATATATCGCTGAACTTTAATAATAAATCTATACAAAATGCTGCGCTTCCCACCTCTAGTCGCAATGACTTCTGGGACTTCTAGAGCGAGTTCGGTGCTTAAGTCTGCATCGGTGTGTCCTTGATATCAAGAATACATCCGGGAACTCTCATGCTTCCTCCGTTCCTGTGAGTATTGGAGCTGAACTTCGGTGGATTATGATGACGTTACACGAGAACACGAGGACGCAAGACCGCTGAAGAACACATATTGAGAAACATCCATTGACTTCCATATATTTCTTTTCTACTGTAGAAGTCAATGGGTGCCAACAACCAGCATTTAAAAAAATATTTTCTTTTGTGTTCAACAGAAAAAAAAGAGTTTAAAACCGTGGTGAATGAAGGATGAGGTAATGTTAGTTTTGTGTAAACTATCCCTTTCAATCTAATATTTGGAATATGGGAAAGAACATATATGAATCTACTCGATTTATTTCCTCACCCTCCTCGAAGCCATCCCTGAAAGACCCTGAGCGGCTCATGGTGCGGGTCTTCTCATCCAGAGACATGCAGGAGTTGCGCAGACGGGAGTCAGCATGGCTGTCCAGTGGGTTGTCCTGACTGGTCAAGCTGTTGTTGCGCAGGCTGGCCAGGTTAATCTGAGCACCTGTTGTGGGGCTTCCTGTAAATAACACAAACCTACATTCAATTCCATAAGACAAGACAAATAATATTAAAAAATTCTTAAAGATGCAGTGAGTAGGATTGAAGAGGTTGAACTAGGTATTGCAGTACAAACTCAAAAGTAACTAATTAACGCTTAATCCCCCATGAAGAACATCAAAACAAGATATACTCTGAACTGTATCTTCGATAATATTAATAATTAAAATAATAGATAACTTCAATATACATTTGACCATCCCTATACTAGTTCATACCATTGTGAATGCGTGTTTGTGCCAGAAATATGAATTCATTGGTTTGAAACCAGTGAGTCTAGAGCACCAACAGACAGTGTGAGTGTTCACAAAACCTGTTTCTTTAAAAAAACAAGGTGTTTGTAGGTGTCTGTAAAACTAGATGCATAGATTGTATTTTTTATAAACTGGCTCGCACATGGAAGTTAAACAGTAAAGTAAAAAAACAAGTGCAGTCTTTCATGGTCATTTATTAATAAGTGCAGGAAAGCAAAAATGTCACCATTTACACAATCACAAATGTCATTGAGAACCATCAGTATCCCTCAAATAACTAAGATGTAAGTGAATAACATATATAAATTTGGTTCACTGAGGCATATAAAAACATGACCACCACAATCGTCAATGTATAATTCGCACCCTGGATGACTTTTATATAGCACCTTTAATCTCATAATTCTGACTTTTTACTCGCAACTTTTAGTTTATTGCATGCCATTTTAAATTATTTGCAATAAAAATATTTTTCTATAATATAAGCATAATACTTTTGCTTACTTTTCTTTTAAGAACTGAAATTCTATTGCTCACAATAATAATAATAATAATAAGCAAAACTATCTTGAATTTCTGATTTTTTTTTTTAGAATTGCAAGAAATAAACTTGCACTTGCAAATTTTACTAGTTATTGTGGTTATGTATTGATTTTTTTATCTAGGATTTTGAAATTCTGACTTCTAAAGTTTGGCAAGATGTAAACATTTATAATCCATAATCCAGCTTTGTGACACATCCTCAACATGTTTGTTTACCTTCAAGCTCTGCTTCAGTTGCTTGACGCATGTGCACGTGAAGCAGCTGGTGAGCACCAGCACACACATACTATGTACATCTCGACACACGAAAGTGTTCCTCCATATGTTTTCATCGAAGTTGTTCACAACACTTATCCATCCACAGAATTTCTAATATCGTCAAATGCGTAAACATTTAGCTGCGGTTTGCGCTTTTGCCTTTGGATGACTCTGGGACAAAGCAGCTGCATGAATGCTAAAGCTTTAAATAAAAGTGAAATCATCAACAAAAGCCCGACCCCTTCTATGTTTACAAATACAAGTGCAGCCGTTTAGAGCTCATTTCTGATTAATGATGTCAGAATTTACTGGTATTTTGGAACAGATGGTAATTTTCCAGATATTTACCAGTATCACTGTGTGAAAGGGGCTAATGAATCATCTGTCTGTCTATCTATCGAAAACCTAAAATAGATTTTTATTATATATTGGAATGTTATTATAAATTCATAATATATGTGTTTTACCAAGCTGAGCAAAGTTAAAGCGTGTGCCGGATGGTGACGTCAGGCTGGAACCGGTGGAGAAGGGAGAGTTGCTGGCTGAGTCCTGCAATCCACCAGCCGAATGTGAGCGCAGCCAATCACGAGCCTCCTCCTGACGCAGCTGTGGTGAGGGGGCATACCTGCAACCACAGCACAACCCGATCAGCATTCAGCATTCAACCATCGCTAACACTATTATAATTTCTGATACTTTTCAATATTATAGTCATTTCATTGACAAATTATACCATATTTCTGCTAGGCTTCTAAAGTCTAGTACAGTGGTTCTCAAACTGTGGTACGTGTACCACTAGTGGTACATAAGCTTCCTTCTAGTGGTACTCGGAGGAATCGATGAATAATAAAAGTTAAAGAATGAACACAATTTTACCCCTAGTAGGCAGATCTAATTTCTGATTTGAATATGTAAATCCAATTCATATATTCAAACTTAATGTTTAGATTTTAAAGACATACAAATAAATCATATATACATGCAACATATAGTTCAAAAAGAGTTTATATATGAATATGATGCCATATAGCCTATATTTATGAGGTGAAAGGAACTTGACGAATAGGCTACTTTATGATAATACTTTTTTGTTTTCTTTTTACATTTTAAGTACAGTGCCATTTTTAATTAACTTTAAAAGCACTTTATATGTTAAATGTTGACTTTTTTAAGCACAGTACAGTGTTAATGTACAAAGTATTTAGAATGTTTATAGTAGCTGACAGTAATAAATATTTGTAATAATAAGAATTAATCTGCCACGTTTTTGAACTGTACAGTGCTGTAACTTCCTAATTAGGCCTACTGTATTTCAATACTGGTCATTGTGGTGGTACTTGGAGAGGCATTTTTTTCTGAGGTGGCACTTGGTGGAAAAAAAGTTTGAGGACCACTGGTCTAGTATTTATATTCATGAAGAATACATTACTGTTATAATGTTTTAAAATATATGCATGAACTCTAAACTTAACTCTAAATTAAAGTTTTAAATCCTGAAAAAATATGTTTGTTTCAATAATATTAAGCATAATATTAAACTGCTTTGTGTCCACTCAAAATGATTAAATAAAGTCATCAGATATATTAAGATTTCACAATACTACAGTCTTTAATGCATTTGTTGCTTTATTATTATTATTATTATTATTAATATTATCTTTGGTGCATTCAAGATTTATTTGATGTTGTTTGAATCTAAAATACACCACTAACATTTAGCATTGAATTAGAAATTAAAGTTTGGCTATAAGTTGAAAGAAAAACAGAAATTTACAAAAGTTGTTAATTAACATAAAATACTGCAAAAAGTAACAAGTGCCATGCGCTCACACCAAAACTGCAACACAAAACAGTGCTCAAAAATAAAACGGTGGCCATATTGCATATTAAGACATGAAAAGCGTGTACAAAAGTGAGAGAAAGACAGAACGGAAAGAAGTGCCAGCGCAGTCACAAAGATCTGTGTCCTCCCATAATGCACCTGTACATGTTTTGATCACCGAGAGACAGATAAAAAACAACAGTGAGGGAGGAGAAGAACATGTAGAGCTTGCTCAATCATAATGGGGGTGATTTTCCAGACACATAATATAGTTTAATTTTATTATAATTGCACTATTAAAGGTGATTATTCTTTGATCTGTTCTTTGATCAATCTATAACTCTTTAAGAGTTTAAAAATAACGCCAAATGCACTGTTAAAGTAATTATTAAAAAAGCAAACAAACCTTCTATGTAATCACAAGTTGTGGATTTTGTCACTAGATGTCGCTATAGCAATAAGTGCATTCATGACAAAAGAATGTATCTCATGAACGTTATTTAATTAGAATTTTTTCAATAATAAAAAAAAAATCCTCTTCAAACAGGTTATTCCAGATGTGAAAACATGCAAACTTTACACGTGCACATATGTTATATTCATTGTTTTTAAGCGTTCACTATTATATCCAATAGATTACTTCAAAATCTTTATAGTTACAAAAGACCTTAAAAAATGGTTCTTTTGAATTTTAAATTAATTAGAGGCAGACTTAGTGATTTGGGGGCCCTAAGCAATTGCAGGTAAAATCAATCAAGCACTGAAAATTAAAACACTCTCTTTCCCCATAGATTTTATATATATATATATAATGTGACTATTTTCAAGAAATCTATAGACACATTTATTCTCTCTTATATTAAT
>CAIGQQ010037820.1:10883957-10898921 GCA_903798035.1 Danio albolineatus
TGTGTGTGTGTGTGTGTGTGTGTGTGTGTGTGTGTGTGTGTGTGTGTATGTATGTATTTATGTATGTGTGTATGTATGTATGGACTGATTGATTGATTGATTGATTGATTGATTGATTTTGTTTACTTTGTCACCCTCTAAAGCAGGGGTGTCCAAACTCAGTCCTGGAGGGCCGTTGTCCTGAAAAGTTTAGCTCCAACCCTAATCAAACACACCTGAACCAGCTAATCAAGCTCTTACTATGTATACTAGAAACTTTCTGGCAGGTGTGTTGAAGCAAGTTGAAGATAAACTCTCCAGGACCGAGTTTGGACACCCCTGCTCTAGAGTTTTGTTGCTGTCTAGGTGTTGATTAAGTAGGTTTCGTCTACACCTGTGGATCATTGACCACCGGCGATATAAGGATTCATGCTGCAGTGTTTCAGTGGCAGGGACTTGAGCGGTCTTGAGTTGTGCTCATGTTCTGTTGTTATTCCTCCCCACACTTTGTTACTATTTTGTGTGTTTATCTCAATAAAACCCTTAGACCGATTCATTTGTGTTTTCCCTCTTTTGTGTTATGGCTGTTACAACCACCAACCTATCCAGCATTTGTTTTGCACAGTGGATGCTCTTGCAGCTACAACCCAGTGCTGGGAAACACCCATAAACACTCATTCACACAAATGCACGACGACCAATTTAGTTAATTCAATTCACTTATACCTGCATGTCTTTGGGTTGTGGGGTAAACCAGAGCACCCGGAGGAAACCCACGCAAACAATGGTAGAACATGCAAACTCCACACAGAAATGCCAACTGACCAAGACGAGACTCGAATCAGCGACCTTCTTGCTGTGAGACAACAGTGCTAATCACTGAGCCACTGTCGCCCCAGTAACTCTTTATATGTTTATATATGTAAGCCGATGGCTGATAGATAGGCAGATAAATATAAATCATGAAATACATTTTTCTACAGCCTGATTTAAAAACAAATGCAAAGTAATACAATGAAGAGCGGAGTTTATCTTAGAGCCTTAAATGTAGAAAACAAGAATTAAAGGAAATGTCAAGATATTTCTTTTCACAAAATCTTTTAAGTCAGATTTGGTGAAAAAAAGTCTGAATTTTCACAATGAAAAACATTGCAGACTTCGTGTCTTGCCTCTAGAATAATCTCTTCTGGTTTATACAGCACATGGTGTGATTGTTTCTCCAAAAAGTAAATGTATATCATTTTCAGCATTTATAATCTATAAAAAGCACATATAGTTTGAGCAACAGCTGCCATTCCTGCTCCTGGAGATCTACTTTCCTTCAAACTTACTACGATCCCCATTAAACCCACTTAAACCAGTGAACTGAGATCTTCAGAAAAACATGATAATTACAGACAGGTGTGTATGATCAGGGCTGGAACTGAACTCTGAAGGTTGGTAAATCTCCAGGAACAGGATTGGGCAAACCTGACTTAAGGGTTTAGAAAATCCTTAAATATTAGTACAAAAAGGTAGGAGTAACTCTTTACAAAGACACTTCTCTCAGTTTGAATTGTATGTCCCCGCTCGACACGTGAACCTCAAAAGAAAAACATGGGGTTATGCTTAAAAAGAGTGGGAAAAGATTAAACACACTTTGCTCATCAATAACAGGAGTGTCTACAAGGGAACGGCGAGCCACCCTGGAGAGTCGTGATCCATGACCGCCATAAAGCAGGTTATGTAAACAGCTTCAGAAAGACCCTAATCATGGAGCTGGAGGAGGTTACAAAAACTCATTCCTCCTTTCACATGTTTGGCTATTCAAGAGAGGCCCGCCATGATGAATACAGCCATTAATTGAGGAAGCGTCACTGGTAACACTGATTAATGAGGGTGAAATTCTGTGTGTGGTAGGATTTTTGGCTGTTTGTTTAACTTGTTAAGAACACAATTCTTTGAAAATGTGTGACAATTTGTTTTTATAATGTTAAATCTATTAAACGTCTAACAGAAAAAAATTATTAAAATAAAATAAAGGCCGGCACGGTGGCTTAGTGGTTAGCACTGTCGCCTCACAGCAAGAAGGTCGCTGGTTCAAGTCCCGGCTGGGCCAAATGGCATTTCTATATGGAGTTTGCATGTTTTCCCTGTGTTCATGTGGGTTTCCCCCGGGTGATCTGGTTTCTCCCACAGTCCAAAGACTATTGGTGAATTGAATAAACTAAATTGGCCGTAGTGTATGTGTGTGAATGGGAGTGTGTATTGGTGTTTCCCAATACTGGATTGCAGCTGAAAGGGCATCCGCTGTGTAAAACATATGCTGGATAAGCTGGCGGTTCATTCAGCTGTGGCGACCCCAGATTAACAAAGGGACTAAGCAGAAAAGAAAATGAATGAATGAATAAACTGACTTGGCTGTAGTGTATGTGTGTGAATGAGGTATATGTACAGGTATATGGATGTTTCTCAGTACTGGGTTGCAGCTGGAAGGGCATGCGCTGTGTAAAACATATGCTGGATAAGTTGTGGTTTATTCAGCAGTGGCAACCCTTGTTGAGTAAAGGGACTAAGCCGAAGGAAAATAAATGAATGAATGAAAATAAAATAAATAATTTTGTGTTGTGACAGATATAAAGACTTTTCAATGTCATCAACTGCATCTTATTTGAATGCAGGTTCAAATAAGTCGAGCAGAAAATTCACTTGAGGTTAAAAAAACATTCTGTGAGTAATTTAGAGTGACAAAGTTTAAACTGCAATAGTTCACAAAAGATTCTGATTGTTCAAACTTTAGCGATTAAAATTCATTGCCTCAAAAAGAGTAAACTATGTTCAAGCTCAACTCATAAGATAAGTGTTTTGATCTCATTTTCTCAGCATGAATTTGTTGTTGGGTTTCGTTTGCCTCAATTAATCCTTGTGTACTGTTCAAATGTACTACCCTTTCATTATGTTCGTGGCAGTTTTTGCCCCACTGACTTCCATTATGACGTAATTTTTTGATTGCAAAGCCAAATAACATGCATGCATATGAATAAAATGACACCAAATAATCATGCATGCTCAATTGTTTGTGGTTTTCTATGTCTGGAAGAGGTAAAAAAAATGTTGTTGATCATCAGTTGGAACCATTACCAAGTGTGTGCATAAATAAACTTGCTATGTTCTGACCAAAAACAATCTAACAATCATCAACAATCAAGAATACATAATAATATGGTGTCATGGCTTTGCAATCTAAAAAAGTCATTATAATGAAAGTCAATGGGCCGAAAGCAGCCACGAACATAATGAAAGAGTAGTACGTTTATTGTTGAGTTTTTGAAATCTTTCAAAGTACTTTCTCAAAATATGTGTCAAAATAAGATTTGGCACCAAAAACCATTCCATTTACTGAAACACAGAAATGGTTATGGCCAAATTAAGACTCAAAATCACCCCAGAGTGGATGAAAACATCCCCAACAGCACACGGGGGTTAAGTCAAGATGTTTGAAAAACATGTTTCATTCATTCATTCATTCATTCATTCATTCATTCATCCATCCATCCATCCATTCATTCATTCATTCATTCATTCATTAGTTCATTCATTCTTTCATTCTCCTTCGGTTTAGTTCCTTTAGTCATCAGGGGTTGCCACAGTGGAATGAACTTATCCGACATACGTTTTACACAGCGGATGCCCTTCCAATTGGGAACCTACTGGGAAACCTATATACAGTCATTCACACACACACTCATATAATTCACCTTTAGCGCATGTCTTTGGACTGTGGGGAAAACCGGAGCACCCATATGAAACCCACGCAAACAAAGGGAGAACATGCAAACTCCACAAAGAAATGCCAACTGACCCAGCCGGGACTCAAACCAGTGACCTTCTTGGCACTGAGCCACCATGTCACCCAAAAAGTGTTTCATGAATACAAAGTTTTTCCACGTACCTTCGCAATGTTGGAGAGGAGACCTCGCTGTACTTGTTTCCTTGTCTCGCCGTCTGAGGAATAGTCGCCGCCCCTCCTCCAGAAACAATCGGATTGGTTCTTGTGCTGTCAATATCTGAGGCCACCCCCTTCTCCTTGTCCGTCTGATTGGCTTGGATTGCGTGCCCATTAGTTTTAGGGCCAGGATCTCTGGGTTTATTGGCTATAACAGCAGTAAGAAGTGGCGCTCGGGTGAGTAGGCTTGACTCGATGCTGCTTGTGGAGGATCGGTTTCCATTGCGGGCCGCTGCTCCGGATCGAGAGGGTCGAGGTAGACTTCGGTACTGCAGCGTTGATCGAGCACTGGGCGACAGGTAGCCATCCTCCTGAGGGGGCAATAAACCATCCACAGCCCCTTTTAATGACCCTCTGCTACCAACTAGAAGAGCGGAGGATTTGGGAATTTTTCCCAGGGTGGCGGAGCCACTGGTAATGGTGGCACCACTGGCTGTCACTAAAGTAATGCTGGCAGTGGTTATGACACTGGACGGGTTGTGGACGCCGTTGGTTTTCTTGAAACCAAATGTGCTAGTAGGGACTCGGCCTGCTGTGGTTTTCTTGGCTTCGTCTCCGCTGCTTCGGCCGGTGTCCGAGGAGGAATGCTGGAGGATGTTGGATGAGGGAGACATGCGACCTTTTTCCGAGACCTTGGCGTCATCCGTTTTGCCTAATAGATGAAAAAATGTCACAGCTGGATGAGCTGATAATGCATAAAACTTGCAGATAATGTCAAACACTGTGTGTGGGATTCCAAAGTGTTATTAAATTTTTATTTAATGTTATTATTAAACAGTAAACATGTAAAATGTGATTCTATTATGATGATTAAAATATGACAAAATATTTAAAAATAAAGATTACTACTGCTGGGAAAAATATTTAAAATTGCAATACTTTATTAAAGCTACATCATTTGACAGGAATAAAATAAAAAAGCAACTTCTCTGATCTGGAGTGTTTGTTTTAAAGGTTGCTATTTAGAAATCACTATGACTACATACAGTTTATACAATGTTTATTACATATTTATGCAACTATATAAACATGATAAAAATATTTATCATTTTTCCACTTTTTAATTAAAACTATAATGCAAATTAAGATAAAGCACTATAAGCACTACAATATTTGCTTGTATAAAAAAACAATATAGAGAAGATAAAGACAAATTGCAATGGATGATTTATTGTGAACTGCTCAGATGTATATCTATTTAATTAAAAATCATACTATGATATGCTTTATTTCAATCAATTACATGAACTAAAGGCTTTAGAAAACGAAACACCTACCTGTCCCTTGTGTCTTGACGATGCTGGATCCTGAGGAAACAGATGAACTCTTGGTTCGGGGCACAGTCACTCCGACTTGTGCGGTCATGCCTCTCCTCCAGGATCCCGTCTGAGTAATGGGTGCAGTTTTCCGTCCAGAACTGCTCTTATCTGACTCCTCCGATACATCCGAAGGGTTTCGACGCCACTTCAGGCCTGAGTCTGTTTTAATGCCGCAATCCAAACCGCCATCAGACTTCTTGACCTCATCGATGCACCGAGAAGTGCTGCGTTCAGCTGCTGAATGTTTCTCAGCATCAGTCTGAGGCTACGGAAAACCCAGATTTGGTGAATTTAGAGTTTTAATAGCACACTGTTAAAGAAATACTGCATCCTTTCATCTTCAAGTTGAATTAAATCAACTTTACATGTCATTTCAATGTGCAGTTGAAGTCATGTTATCGTGATTACCATGATCACATCAATTTTACAATGCACCCACACTTACAGTACCAAACTCACCATTACCATTAAGTAAATGTTCAGAAGAACCAAAACTTTCAAATCAAAGTCTTTGTTTCAGGCTTATTTGTTGTACTCTTTTATTGTGAGATAGAATGTCAGTTGCTTTGACTTAAATATTGACGCTTTATGAGGGTCTCGAGCAGAGGAATGTGAGAGTTGGGTTCAAGTAAACAGAGAGAGAAGCGAGTTTCATGAGAAGAAAGAAGAACATAACTGCTTTGTGTGAGATGAAGCTGGATCACAAATAAATGTTACGCAAAAGAGGGGGGAAGACACAGAAAGGAACTGAGAACAATAGTGGTTTTGTATGGATCGATCTCCAATTACTCTGTTTAAAAAGCTTGGGGTATAGAAATGAAATGATACAGTGTGAATACAGGCAGTTTAGTATTCCACCATGATTGACAAGTACATGAAGCTAATGTTTTAGGCAATAAAGGCATGAGTTTGGCATGTATTTTGGAAAAAAATATTCCATCTACAAGCTTAACAAGAACAAGGTAAGACTAAGGCAACACTATGAAAAATGATCAATTTTAAAAACTATTTCTTTGAGATTAGCAGAGTAATCAATTGGAACAATGGTTTCCACAAATGTGACTTTTGGGCTCTAATACATGAACAAATATAAGATACTGGATAAGAGAGTTTATAAATAAACGCATAACAGCATGTGTGTGTGTGCATATTTATGTGGTTTACAAAACCATACAGATTGTATAATGACATGGGTATGCGCTAGATGTACTCGATTAAGGTGGTTACGAGGACATGCCTAGTTCCTCATAATTCAAAATGTTTAAAAAAATACTTAACAAGAATTTAATTTTGCCACAGGTTTCTTGTGAGGGTTAAGTTTAGGAGTAGGCACAGCATAAGCCCATTTACTAAGTGTTTTTTGATATGTAAAACATGATATATAAAAATAATGTTTTTCAGATGTTAGTGTCAGCATTATTACTTTTAGCACATCTTTCAGCTAGTGTAAGTCAAAACAAAATTTGTGACAAAGTGACAAAAGTTTTGTTTAGAAGATATAAAACTGGTATAAACATGTAGTTTGTCACAATAGATATTTACATTAGCTGTTGCCCACACTATTGTTGTCTATTGGAAGGAATACATATTTTAGTACAGTAGCCCTCCTTTGAAATGAATATGGGACCAGGGTGCAGTGGCGGACTAGCCATCCAGAGCCATAGATATATTCACATATATACAAATATCTATGATCGGGAGTTTTCCTAGTGATCAGTATGCAAATATTCTTTTTAAATTATGAAAATGATAATTTTACATCACTTTTCTACATTGATGGATGATTGATCGCATGGGCATTGCTGACAAAGAGCATGTCTTTGTGTGCTTGGAAATGTATTATCCTCCCTCCCTGTTAAATTTGATCTAGTCCATATCCCGAAACACACCCCCTGTCCTGTTTTTACTTCTCATTCTAAGGGAGGGAGGGAGTTTGTGAATGTGAATGAGTTTGTGAATGAATATCTGTTATGAACGATTTGTTCAAAAAAGCTGACAATAATACAAGTTTCTGGCACCGCAGCATCTTGTTGACATATTTCATTTACATTGTTCATTTTCTTCAACAAAACTAGCATAAGCCTAATATTTAGTGTGAGTCGGTGCTACTTTGCCTTATGGTCAATGCAGTAAGGGACTGTATCATCATGAATACTTGTTAAGCACAAAAATTTGTAACATACAAAAACGTAAAAAAATTATACTTACCTATGAAATATAATGCCTTTGTGCTTTTTTTTTCGTTACTACACCCGTATGCAGCACTAAAGTCCAGCATTTTCAGACTGGCTTTAGTCTTGACTAAGTGCGGTTGAATGACATTTGTTCTGAGAGCACTGTACAAACGTGGCACGCTATTGACGCGTGCTCAGGGCCCGTATGCGACATCTAGTGTATATATCTATGGCTTGTCACTTACACCTAAATGGAGTTTATTCGGTTTTATTCACATCACCTCATCCTTGTTTGTCATTAAATAATGACCGATCAAATGCTCTCTATTGTCTGACATGCCTCGTCGCCTTCAAGACTCTTCACATTTGATGAGCTTGAGCTCAACCCCCCTCACAGGTAGAGCTGAGATAAAAACAAAACGTTATTGGTTGTTTTCTTTTCTTTTAAAGGGGAGGAGCTACACTGTCCCACCCTCTCTTCATGTTTTTGTTTCAGATTACGCCAAACATTACGCACATTTAAAAACACTTCATGGGACCTTTAAATTATTAAATACACTACACCAAAGGAGAGTCCATGTAAACCATACGTATATGCAAGTGTTTGTGTGTGTCTGAATATATACGTCTGCAGGTAATACCTGTCCATTCAGGCCCTTGCGGGACGCAGCTGGGGTGTTGGCGTAAGAGCTTATGGAGGAGCTGGTGTTGATGTCATCAGTATCAATCGCATCACTGATCCCACTGCTGACTGAGCTACTGTCATCCCAACTGAAAGACAGAACGAGAAAGAGAGATTTCAGAAAAAGTGGAGTCTGGAAACATTTCATCAGGGCACATTTGCTCTCAAAAGGAGCATTAGTGATTTTTGAACCACATTATAGAGTTATATGAAGAACACACAATATGATACGCTGAACTCTCTACTTTTGGCTCTGCTCAGGGTCATAGTGGTTAACCAGAGTGACTGATCACTGTGTTTTATATCATCCACTTGCTTACGGGTGGCCATAATCATTCAAACCGTACTATGACAACAGAAGAGAACACAAACAAACACACACACCAGCGCAAACACACAAGACGCACAAAAGAACAAGTGAACTGTTTGACCTTTCACCCCAGTTCATCATAAACCGAAGACAGAGAAGAAATGGAGGTAAGTTGGGGCTGAAAAAATATTCTATAATGTATTTGTAGATATTTGTAGTAAATCTCAATGTATAAGAGCCTTCATCATGTGAATTTGACAAAAATCTAATACATATAAAGAATATTAGAAAGAAAAGTGAAGTCTGGAAGGGACGAATCTATCTAAATTAAGCCCAAGTAAACTAGTGTAAACTAGTTATACAGTATTAGATAGCCTTAACTAATATGCATTACACTGAAACGAATCATTCGTTAGTATGTACATATTGTGTAAATACATGGTTTTACATAGTACTTATGATTAATTAAATACCTGCATGTAATTACATCTAATTAAATACATTTGTAGTTACACTGTTGACCATCCCTTACAACAGGGGTGTCCAAACTGTCCTGCTGAGTATAGCTCCAACTTGCTTCAACACACCTCTGCCAGGAAGTTTCTATTATATCTAGTAAGAGCTTGATTAGCTGGTTCAGCTGTGTTTGATTAGGATTGCAGCTAAACTCTTCAGGGCCGGGTTTGGACACCCCTCGCCTTACATCTTGACCCATCCTTAAACCTACCCATACCACCAAACATGTCCCAAACCCTACTCGTATCCCACGTCAAGAGCAACAGAAGTCTTCTGCAATACATTATGAACATAATAAGTACATTGTATTTATTTTTTGATGCAAGTGCATATATTAAGGTAATATATTAATATAAAGTAAAACTAAAAAATGTATTCAATTTACATCAGCTTAGTGTAATTCTTAAATAAAATCTCCAATAAAACTAAAAAAGAACTTGTTGAGGAAGTTCGAACCACAATTCTTTATCAAATTTTGTTTGACAAACACCTAGACAGAAGAATGTGTAAATCAAGCATTGAAAAGCACACATAACCATGCTGTTTTTGCTTATTAAAGTGAATAATCCACTCAAAAATGAATATTTTCTTACACTCTAGTGGTTTTATGAATTTCTTTCTTCAGTTGAACACAAAACAAGACATTCTGAAGAGTGTTGAGGGGAAAAATCCATATGGAAGTCCATTACTCCAACATTTTTCTATATATCTTCCTTTGAGGTTTGAGAATAAAAGTAAACAATTTTCATTTTCAGGTGATTTTGCCCATTAAATCTCACACATAATACACATAAAAACTCTCTACCTGACTCGATGTCTGTGGCCTCCAATGATACCAGTAGCCGGAGCGGAAATAAGGAGATTTATCTCAGAGAAAAAATGCCTCATGATCTTAAACTCAAAACGCGCACACACAAAAAAAGCTGAATTTCTTCCACACCAGTCCATGCAGTGCCTCAAATCTCCTGCCTCGTACTGTCAGTCCATATGTCTGCTTTTCTATTTTAGTAATTTGATCTCCTTAAGAGAGATATTTCAGCCTAGTGTTCGCTGGAGTCGCCATAGACCGAGAACCCAGAGAAACACACACTCACATCCACACAGAGCGCAAGGAGGACAAAGACAGAGAGACAATAGAGCTCCCAAAGATACATTTACACAAGCACACGCTCGTTTTCTCTCTTCCACACACTTGCGCATACAGGAACCACCCTACTGGGTCTAAGATGCTAATTAGAGATCAGCGTTTTGAGTGTAGCTTGAATGAGGGCTTTTCTCTGGCTCGATACCCTGCCATTAGCGTCTCCAGCGGCCCAGTGGGCCAACCAGCCGTCCTGCTTTAAACAGCACCTCCGCATCGGCCCACCGCAGCCTGCGTTTCTGCATGAGAACTCAATCCTCCACTAAAAACCTGCAGGGCTGACGTCAGTTTCTTCAGTATGCACATACACACACATAATATATAGGCTAAATATACTTGATGGGTATCAAAACGATTAAAGAAGTGGAGCTGACACCATTCTATATCTTCAGTGCATTGCTTGTTTCTGCATTCAATCTTAGATTTTAAGGCATTTTACATGTAAAAAAAAGTGCAAATTCTGTTATTATCATTATAACAATGATACTTTAGGGTTTCTTACTTTAGGGTTCATATGAAATTATTCGACTGTCCTAAAATATAATATCAGCTACTCTGTAAATGCATTTCAATAATTAACACCGATTAAAGATGCAAAAATAAAATGCTTTTTAAATGCTTATAAATTTTTTCACATAAGTTAACTGACAAATTTATTGGTATTATCAATTTGCAACTACAGTTTTTTTACTGGTTAATTGTATCTCTTTTTTACATGTAGATTTAGTCATTTAGCAGAGCGACTTACAATTACAATTCAGCAATTCAACAAGAAGAGGCAACACACTCAAGAAGTGCTTATTTTACAAATGAACTGTTAGTGCTCAGAGAATTAGGTGTAAGAGTGAGTATTTTTTTCTACAGGTGGTTTGTCAAGCCCACTCACCTGTGTGAGGCACACTTCTTAAATGCAAAGTGTTGAACGAGTGTGATTTCTACAGGTGGTTTGTCAAGCCCACTCACATGTGTGAGGCACATTTGGCATTTTTCTTTTTATTCATTGCAATTATTCATCCCTGAATACTTCCATAGACTAGAACCCTTTTATACATTGAAAATATCTGCTTCATAAAACATTAACAATTCAAATTGAGTTTGTCACATACACAGTCATCCACTGGACTATATGCAGTGAAATGCTTACACAACTGCCCGTGACCTTAAAAAAAAAAAAAAAAAAAAACTAAAATAATATTAATAAGAATCTAAATTATGGAGCATAATAAGAAGTAAAAACACAGACAATTTAAAATACAGAAATAGAAGTTAGCTATATAGAATAACAACAAATATGAAGTATTTAAAGCTTAAAAATAGAACAAAATATTTTACAAACCTTGTCTATGAAGACAGCAGAAGTCAATGATACATTTCAATTATTTAGCCTGACATGTTCACTGTTCACCAAAATATTATAAACGTTTCTTAAAATCAAATATATTGTGTTTAATTGTGGGGGGGGGGGGGATGGGGGGAATTTTTCTTCTTTTACCCAGACATTTAAAAAGAACTTATTTTAGAACAGTAATCTCAATACCGTGATACCGTGAAACCATGATATATTTTTCCAAGGTTATTATACCATCAGAAACTTATATCGGCCCATGCCTAGTACAAACTTTTTCTAACAAAGTGCCCAGTGCATTATTTGACACGATGCATTACAGAGTCATTGCATATGATAAAAAAAAAATACTTGACAGATGTGAATATAATATAGCATAAAATAGATCAACCAAAGTTAAAATAAGTATCAAATATTTTGGGGGGGATTCTGTGCTTGCTTTAAAAAATTGGTCCAATATCACCATAATTTTTTTTCCCTTTTTTTATTTACTTTTTATTATTTACTTTTAAGCAAAGAAAGTAGGACAAGTAAGGAAATAAATTTTAAGATGGAGGGATTTGGGGTTAAACCAGGCTAGTGTGTGTGTGTGTGTGTGTGTGTGTGTGTGTGTGTGTGTGTGTGTGTGTGTGTGTGTGGTGGAGAAGGTTAACTGGCAGGCCTTTACAAAGACCAATACGTTCCCAAACAGTTTGGGGCATTCCAGACCTTTCCATGCTCAGCTCTGTGGTAGAGGAATGACAAAGCTCACTGACCACAAAACATATGAGAGGTCAACAGGCTTTCTATTCTGTCCACTGCGGTTATCGTTATATCCCCTTCTTACATGGACAATTTCACCAATTCCCTTCATACATGTATATGCAGGTCTCTTTTTCCATCTGAGTCTGGTTCAATTCATTTAAACAAGCTAATCAATTAAATTGTCGATTTAAATTATCGATTCACTGACTTAAAAAAAAACAACAACTTTTTTTTGTTGGTACTGTTCTCTGAAAAAAGGGTGTAGAAACATTTCTACTCAAAAAAAGCTAGTGATTGGACAAATAATTTGGAAAAATTCCATTGCATTATTTTAAAGCAGAAAAATAAAATAATATTTTATATCAAAACTTCACTTTACTCATTCTCGCATCTCATTAAGCATCTCTAAAATGCAAAAAAGGTATGCATATTGTAGCAACATGACAAGGCCAGTGCGATGTTTTCATGAAAATCAATATGACTGTAAATTTGACATTGACATAAGAGTTCAATTGATAATTATTAATCGATAAATATTTGTTTACACAAAAGTGATGGTACACTTTATTTCATTATTGAAAATGGTCCAACATAAAGGCAGCTGCACATCTTTGAAGAATACAGCAGTGATTCTTTATTGAATGATTCAGCATTCTTGAATGAATTAAGTCAGTCAATGATTCATTTTTAAATACAAGAAACCCAATTCATTCTAGAATAAATTAGCCACCTAATGAATCATTTGAATGAATGACTCGTTAGGGGGCCAATCACACCGAACATGTGAAGGCTCACCGACCAACAGAAGGCAAAAGACGACTGCCTTTAAGATGACTTCAGAAAAGAGCAGTGCACTGAACATTTTTTGATTCTAGGCAACCGCTGCATCAACGTTGCATGCATTTTCAACACAGAGTGGGCTTTTTTTCAACTGCAGGTGCACAGAATGCAACAGCAAACACATGAGGTGCAGCAGGTAATTAAAATGGGAAGTGCACATCTCAAATAAGCTACGTGCAAAATGCTTGCAGCCATTAGAAAACCATTCAATAAAGCTACTTCTCTACACAAAAAACATGTTTGACGTGATTGGGGTCTAAAACAGTCACTTGCTGCCTCATACTGGTGTTTACTTTCATCTTAAAAAGTTTCATGGCATAACATTTCAGAATTTTAAAAATCTTATTGCATTCATGCTGATCTACATTCATTTAAACTACATCATTGTCTGTACAAAACCACCCAAATTCCACTTAAGCTGCTTCTGTTTCATATGCAAAAGAAAATGTGGATTGTTTTGTGATGAATTTAAGCAAGCAACAGTTAGCTTCAGTCAAAACAACACAGAATTTCCCAGCAACAAAATTGCGGGCAGTGAAAATGCTGAGTGGCTAGTAATTTTGGAAAACCACTAGCCACAGTGGGTGGTTAGAAAGAAAAAAGTTAAACCCTACTCCCTAGAAAGTTTGTTACAGTTGAAAGAGTTCATTTTGGTCCAACACTTCGGGCTGTGCGGTGAATCAATTTTAATTTTAATTCCACATTTTAATTTACAACAATTTAAAAAAGTCCACACATCAGCCACATAGATGACTGACATTAATAATCTACTGTTGCATTGCATGAGAAATGAGTGATGGAAATGTCAAATTTAACATAAAAGTCCATTAATTCACAAAAAAAAAAACTGTTAATGCAAGTAATAGGAGATGGAAATGCATTTGCCAAATAAACTCAGACATAGCAAACATTACACCCCCATGACCAATCAGCTGTCCCAATAACTACTGCCTTGTTTACTGTTGGTTACTACGTTAGCAATACTACAGTGAGCCACTCTAACAATTGTATAGAAACTCAAATAATTCACATTTTTGATTTTTCTTTTCCTGTTTTTGCAAACTTTGAAAGATTCGCTTTACGTTAGGATGGAAACCAAACAACTAATGTTACACAAATAATGTTGAAATTGGTATTGATAACTAAAAAACAACACATCTGAAAGTGCACATTGTTACATCTGTGGACGTTTTTGGCTGTATTTTTTCCTCCCGTTCTTGCTTTCTCTCTCGTTCTCTCTCTCTCTCTCGTTCTCTCCCTCTTCATGCCTGTCATTTCATTAGGTCCTCTTGCGCCGACAGCTGATTGGTCAGGTGACTGATCCGTCATCATAGGGTGACATGGCACGGCCATATAAAAGGACAGCACACTTTCCTTTGATCTCATTTTTGTATATTTTTGCTAACGTGATTTTGATTGATTGATTGATTGATTCATTTTCTTTTTGGCTTTATTAATTCTTTTATTAATCTGGGGTCGCCACAGTGGAATAAACCGTCAACTTATCCGGCATATCTTTTACGCAGCAGATGTCCATCCAGCTGTTTGATACTTTCTTTTTTGAACTTTCTACTTTATTATACTTCTCTTTTTTTGTATTTATATTTGTATAGTTTTTACTTGTGTACATTAAATCACTTTTTTTTGGGCATTTCCGGTGTCTTTTGCATCCGTCATCTCTTAGTAAATCAGGGTTTCTGCAGGTTTCACAGAGTTAAATTTAAGACTTTAAGGCATTTTTTAGACCATTATGAATTAAATTTTAGACCCATAAAGGGTTAAAGGCTAAGGAATTTTTCAAATGGCCCAGATGAAAAAGATTTTTATTTGCCCTATCAAAAAATATTTACAATTTAATACATTTAATAAAATAAAATAATACATTATATATATATATATATATATATATATATATATATATATATATAT
>CAIGQQ010037820.1:10899021-10915797 GCA_903798035.1 Danio albolineatus
ATATATAATACATTAATATTCAAATATTCAAATATTTTTGATTTTATTTCTTAGCTAAATATTTTAAATATTGTGTAAAAACAAGCGAGCTCTACTTTTTTTTCCGACATAAACTTTCTTTAAAAACTATAATAAACTAAATCTTTGCACAACAATCTGTCCAGGTCGGAGTCCTCAGCAGTAAATACATGGAGAACTTTTAACAAATGTTATTGTAAGGAAAATAATTAAACAGATTAGATAAATAGAGTTAAAAATGACCTTTTTAAATAAAAAGTTTAAAGTTTTATTGAGATGATTGTTGGTGACTGTATGGGTCAGATTAGACCTGTTAAGAAAAAGATTTAAGACATAGAACACAACATTTCAATAAATGTAAAACTTTTTAAGGCCTAAAATTTGGATTTTGAGATTTAAGCCTAAAGAGATTTAAGATTTAAGAAACCCTGTAAATTGCCATATCTTGCATGTTATTCCTTTTATACTAGACTAAAATCAAAGATGTTGTAACAGAATATTGTGAAAAAAGATTTATCAGATAACCCACCACTATGTTTTAAGTAACTAACTAATATAAAGTAAAAATAAACATTATGATTTTGCATAATTTTTTGAAATATTTAAATTCTTCATGTTTCTTTTCTACAGCTAACACAACTTTAAGTCAAAACACACACATGTATTGAATTTAACCCTCAGAGTGGACGTACAAGCACATCCCCCATCAAACACACACCTACAGTCACACACTATACCCGACTCTCCTTAGCAACAGAGCTTTCATCATGGCCTGAAAGAATCGTGTGTATTTCTGTATGTGAGATGCTTCGCGTTTCTCTGTCTCTGGTCCTCAGCTGCTTCGAATGCTTCATGTTGATCCAGTTACCTGTAATGTGTGCGCGTAATCATACTGAAAATGTGCCGACTCGGAGGCTTTAATGCATATAAACACAGCGACATGCACACATGAAAGATCACTGCGATGAAGATCTCCATAACTGGAGTTTATGTTGCACAGATCCATTTACACTGAGAAGAGCATCTGCTAATGTATCTCCTACAAACTCTAGATCAGCATAAACTCTATGTTAAAGAGAACAGTGACGTGTTTAATGAACTTTACTAACAGCTCTATTTCTTTTTACTATATCTCAAAATAACTGACAACATGCAAATAAACACTGATGTATTCAGTTTGAGCGTTGCATTAAGTCTTCAGGTCACTAAATTGTCATTAATAATTTTTACTTCACCGCTCTGATTTCTGAAGGCTGCACATTTGTAAAATCTGCATTCCCAGTTTTCCAGCTCATGTTTTTATTCTGATTGAGGTTTTCTCAGGCACTGGGAACCTGGCAAATGTTTCAAGGTCAAATCAAGTCACAATTCGTGCTAATAACAAACCATTAACTTTGAGACCACTAGCTCAATAAACTGCTAATTAGCTGCTTATGAACAGTTAGTTAGAAAGGCGGAAGTTGGATTTAGGTTTTAGGTAGGATTAGGGATGTAGAACTAAATGTATACTTTATCAAAACTACCATGAATTGTGATTTAAACTGAAGTGTTTTTTTAAATACAATGTATTCCTGTGATTCAAAGCTAAATAATAATAATAATAATAATAATAATAATAATAATTTGAAGAAAAATAAGAAAAATTCTCACAAAACCTAAACATTTAATTTAATGAGAAAGGAAAAATACAGTTGCTTACTGGGTTTCAAATTAATACAAACTTAATACATTCTATATCCATTCTTATGCCATTTAAAAATGCATAATTTATGCACAGTAACAAGTACGGATGGGTGATTTGACCTAAAATCAAAGTCTCGAATAATTGAACATTTTAACTCGATTACGATCAATGAACGATTATTTTATTGATTTATTTATTTTTTGGACCGCAGTTCACTGACAAGTTTTATATGCCGTCTAAAGGCATCTCTGGCGCAGCTTCCAATCATCTTCAATGTAGCGCAAAGTAAGGCTCAAGAATTAGTCCATCGTCCTACTTCAGATGTGGCTGCAAAGTGGCCACAGAAGTAAAAATCAGCGTGACACGTAGGAAAAGCAATTGAAAAAATTGTCCTGGAAAAAAAGAGATTGATTATAGGTTCTGAATGTCAATTTTGATCACTTTTCAATTAATCGCCCAGCCCTACTGACAAGCTACTTTATTTTCAATTAAAATCATTTCAATTCACCTTTATTTGTATAGCGCTTTTACAATGTAGATTGTGCCAAAGCAGCTTCACATAGAAGGTTATAGTAAATTGAAAGTGTCAGTCCAGTTATTAGTGTTGGAGTTCAATTCAGTTCAGTTCAGTGTGGTTTACTATTCACTACTGAGAGTCCAAACACTGAAGAGTAATCCATCGGTGTGCAGCTCTACAAGTCCCGAACCATGCGAGCAAGTGGTGACATCAGCGAGGAAAAAACTTCACCAATTGGCGAAATTGAAGAATTAAATAATTTTTTAAAAATTTCATTTATGATATTAAAATGTTTATGTAATTAAAGTTTAGTTAATTAGTTATTAGTTTATGTAATTATTTTATCTAATAAGTAATCAGTTAAGTTTATTTATTGGTAAAACCCACAAAACGGGTTTAAATGCAAATTCTGCACTTCAAAAACAACAACAAAAAATATTAATAACAATTCATTTTGATACTTTAATTTTACTCCTAGTATTCTATACGTTGAGAAAACTATGAGCATGTCTTTAAATCGTGACTAGTTGTAACATCAGAGCCCACAAGAACAAGAGTCTTTATTTATAGTCCTACAAAGTCAGTCTCTGTCAGGACACAGTTCAGGACAGGACACACACACACACAGATGAGAGAGATGGGAGGCCCTGATACTCCAGGTGTCTTTGGGCTGCACAGGTGTGCTGTAGACAGATCAGACTGATGCTTGAAGAGAAACAAAGGCAAGAAGAATCCCACAAGAACATCACACAAGAAAATCCCAAGCACACACCAAATGACCCACTACACACACACACACATCTGCCTGTGTAAAAATTTTTTTTTTAACAAATCACCCTCTGTTATTCATTCAAATATATTTTACCTGTCCAAATTACTAATTTTCTTTGTTTAAACTTCAGTTAAACTGGAAATAATCAGTAGCTGAACAGATTTTCCATCCAAAGATGTCAAGTAAACTTATGTAGAAACTGGAAAATAGCAGTCAAACTGGCTTTAAGAGGTGCAAGATCTACTCAAGACAGTTCTGGAGGTAATAAAACAGCAATCGCCATTGTACTAAGTCACAGTCACATCTTCGATGACGTAAGTGTGTTCCAGCTTGGAAGATAAAAAAATACTTCATGGGGGGATGGTGGGGATGTTGGACAAGCGCAGCTGGGCACGGTTCAAGAATGAACGGTGTCACAATACTGAATTCCAATCGATACTGAAATTTTAAAAACGTTCATTTCACATAAACATTTAAGTGCTGTGGAGCGGAACAGAAGTATCATTGGTCGTGTAATTGAGTGTTAGCACACATATAAGGACACTGGAGCGTTTCGAAGTCACATCAATGAACTGGTTTGTCTATAAGCTGACAAACGAGTGATTTGCTGATGAATCGCAACTTTAAGTGCCCCAGTGTCTCTGTGTCTGTGGTTACACTCAGTAAACAGCTGTAAGTTCGGTGAACTGATGACCTTCACGGCCAATCACAGTCATTTCTGTTGAGCATGTGAACACAATGGCAAATCAGCACAGTTTAAGAACATGCTCCACAGTGCTCAAATGATCACAGGAAATGGACGTTTTTTTTCAAATTTCAGTACCGATTGGTATCGAATTCCAGTATCGTGACAACTCTAGGTCAGGACTACCATGCCTAGTGTGAGTACACACTTAGAATGACCAAAACAACATTTCAGATGATGTACATTGTGATTGATCCACTGTTTTTTCCATTATAACCATCCCATTAATGGCAAAAATCTGCATTAATCCACTATAGCTTATTTGCATTTTTTTCAATTAAAATAAAAAGTTTAAACTCAGTTGTGCATTTGCGTTTTTTATGAATGTATATGCATCTTGGTGTTTCTATTAAACATTTTTTTATGTACTAATGATATGCGCATAAAAATAGGTGGGTATAAAGATAGCTAGTGATACTGTAGACCATTAAAAACCCCAAAAACTTGAAACAAGTCTTTCCGATTCAATGTTACAGATAAGTATTAATTATTACTTCTAGAAAAAATCTGAAGAATCTGAATTTTGGCCACAAATATGTTTGTGACACCAATGTGATGCTAAAATAACAAGCATAATGCTTGACGGATCATGACGGATAAAAATACAGATTATTTGTAGAACCGCCTTATTATCTCATTTTTTTCCAGTGGCTTGAATGAAAGTTACTAAACAAACGAAAGAGAAAACTGCATCTTTAGTGAACCCTGAAAGAAGTTTAAAACGCAGAAAGACCTCTTTAACTCAAACATGTGTTGGAGAAACGCGGCTGTGGCGTTTCCCAGACCCCTCTCTGTTATCTACAGTCCTGTCAGAAGCAGTGTTATTTAAAGCGGGACACCCCAGGGACTTTTAACATGTTTGCTCCTCATTAAGAAGATGATAGCATAATGAACCATGGTTTATTAAGCTGTAAATAATAATATCTCCTCGTAAGCAGTAGTATGTGGTATAAGAGTCTCATCTAATTGACTTATGGCAATACTAGTCATTATTTATTAGCATATGAGGCCGCATAGTGAAAAACTATGGATAGATTTTCTTTTTTTATTTGGTACTTATTCATAGCATGTTTTATTAATTTAATTTAATTATTTAAGTTTTTGCTTTCATATTTTCAGATTTCACTTTAGTTTATTATTTAGTTTTCCACCTAATTAAAAAAATACATTTTAATATTTAGAATTTTAGCTTAATTATTTATTTCATTGTTGCCATTTCTAATTTCCATTTCAAGTTTTTGCTAAGTTAAATGCATACTTATAACTCTGTACTCCAAACAACTAAACTGTCATCAGTTTTTGCTTTCATAATTTTTCACATCACTTTGATCAAAAGGTAGCGGGTGCATAAATACACAGTAGTTGTTTTTTTTTTACTCCATGTAGTTTTAAGAGCTAAGCATAGTATATATTTTGATTTTCTCAGCTCTCAGATTTAAACAGCTACTTTTTATATTGAAAATTAAGTTATTTTTATGTTTTTTTTTCACCAAATTAGTGACGACATTTATGAATTTGACAATTAAAGGGTTAAAATCTTGAAGTTTCTAGTAGTTTTGATCAGGACTGAGGTTGATTAACAGATTTATGCAAAAAAAAAAATTAAAACAAAATTATCTGATGCATTTTTACAGCAATTTAATTCAATGGACATTTCATCCTTAACATAACAAAAGGGTAGAAAATCTGCACGGAGTGTATTATTGAGTTTTTTTATTATTATTATTTCAAGACATTTTCTCAAAATATGTGTAAAAATAAGATCGCTAGCTGAAACAGAAAAGTTATGGCCAAATTAAGACTCAAAATCTCCCCAGATGAAAACATCCCCAACAGCACACAAGGGTTACATTTTTATTTCTAAATTTGTATATTTAGTATTTCAGCTGCAATATCAATTTTATGCTGTCATTTCCAATATTTCGTTTTTAAGTTTTTTAAGGTTTCAAAAATGAAGTAAAATAAATAAATAAAATAATAATATTAAATTATAAATAAATAAAACAGAGACTAGAGGGGAAATTATATACGGTTATACACTGAAAGCCATTTTTGACTTTTAAAAGACTTTTTTGTTTTTTATGCCCATTAAAGTCTAAATATATAAGAAAAAATTTACACTTGTGAATAAAAAAAATTACCCATTATAATAAAAAAGAATAACGATGTACTGAATGCAAGATTTAGAGTTGTAATAATAGAAAATCATATTAAAAACATTTAAACAAATAACAACCTTTGTCTTTTCTGAGAGATAGATACATGGCTATGTCCAAAACAGTTTCACACCAGTACATTAACAAAAAAAAAATTAACAAAAACAATGGTTTCTTCCAAGTCACAAAATGTACATTTGTTTTCAATATCTAGCATATATTTACTAGAGGTAAACTATTACAAGTATAGCATCTACAATGGATCCGGAAAGTATTCATAGCGCTTCACTTTTTCCACATATTTATGTCAGGGCCTTATTCCAAAATGGATTAAATTCATTTATTTCCTCAAAATTCTACAAACAATACCCCATAATGACAATGTGAAAAAAGAGTTTTTGAAATTGTCGCGAAATTAATAAAAATAAAAAACCTGAGAAATCACATGTACACAAGTATTCACAGCCTTTGCCGTGATGCTCTAAATTGAGCTCAGGTAGCTACATTCTGTTTCCACTAAATGTAAATGCTTACACTGTATGTAAAAACGTATACTTATTACTCTCTCTTTACTCAAAACTATCATCACATTCAAGAAATGATTTTCAACATCCAGATAATTGAAAGCGTATCAAAGCCGACTTCCTTGAATCACAAAAAAAACCTCCTTCTGATACTGAAATCACAGCGATGCTCCATTATTAAACTGTCTGATCTAAATTGAAGGAAGAAACCAAACGGACTAATGTGGTGTGTGGCAGAAAAAAAAGGAACAATTATTGGGTTTCAGAACAAAAAGAGGAAGATAACAGACAGATCCGGGAGAAACAAGAAACAAAGAGCGAGAGATGGATGAGATTGAGGCCAGCGGAGACAGTGGTGGATGTTCAGAGCCTGGAGGTTTTAACCACAACATCCTCCACACACACATTGGAGAGACTGGAGGGAGGGACGCCACCAAAATACAGGGAGGCTTTTTATGGTGCATGAAACACCCATATTATATCATTTCATCAGTGGGCTGTTTTTACCTCTGATGTGAAGAATCAGAAGGAAAAAAGAGGGAAAAAAGCAGACGGGACGGAATAGAGATGGAGGAGATAGTGAGGAATTCCCCCATTTGCTCTTCCTGTGGTCTAGTCCTAAAAAGACGCTCTTTATGGAAGGTGAAGGGTTTATTTACTCAATTTAAAGACTTTTTTTTACTCTACAGCTTTCGAATGATGCATGCTTGCATTTTTATATATACTTTTTGTTATTTTGTGTATTCTTGGCAGTACGGTGGCTCAGTGGTTGGCAGTTAGCATTTCTGTGTGGAGTTTGCACTGTGTTGGCCTGGGTTTCCTCCGGGTGGTCCAGTTTTCCCCACAGTCCAAAGACATGTGGTATAGGTGAATTGCATGAAAACAAAGTGAAAACAAAACAAAATTGGCTGTATGTGTGTGAATGTGAGAGTGTCTTGGTGTTTCCCAGTACTGGGTTGCGGCTAGAAGGGCATTTGCTGCATAAATCATATGCCAGAATAGTTGGCTGTTCATTTCGCTGTGGCGACCCCTAATTAATAAGGAACTAGGTTGAAGGAAATCGCATGAATGAATGTGAATGTTGAATTGGTAAGCACTTCGGGTCAATAAGCTTGCCTTGGCCTTTCCTTTTATTGATATGGACTGAAGCCCCCAACACAAACAAGAGGCGATTTGTGTAAGTCTCCGAACCAGAAAGGGACCCTCTTGATATTAAGGATGTCACAATAACTTGGGCTGGGCAAGTGAATTGTGTTTCTTTTTATTTTTTAGTTTGACCTCCACCAATTATAAAAACACTAATGATTATAAAAATGGACGTATATAATTTCTTTACTGTAAAGTCATGATTGAGTCTTCCTATGTAATCTCAAAATCAGTAAAATCATGTATCGCTGTGTACACTGTAAAAAAAGTTGACTCAAATTGTAAGCAACTTGCTGCATAGTTTTTTTGAGTTGATTCAACTTTTAAAGGGCACATATTTTACCCCTTTTTTATATTTAATACAAGTCTTTTGTGTTAACAGAATGTGTCTGTAAAGTTTCAGCTCAAAACACCCATCAGATTATTGATTATAGTTTTCGGAAGTCTGTGTATTATAGCTGTAAACAGCTTGGAGTTGTTTTTGTGTACTGGGCCTTTAAGGCTAGTCCTCCATGCCCACCATTCCCACGTGCCTGTCAGCGTGCCTCAATCTCCACCCTCGGCTGCATCAGACAGACATAAAGGAAGCAGATCTCACGTAACGTTTGTGAGAAATACTACAGTAAGAACTTTACCAATGATTATTTGATGTGTTTGTTGTGGAGTTGCAACGATAAGTCACACACAATGTCATTACAAAGTTCACGCACACACACAGATACACACACACACACACACACGCATAGCACAGACACACACACACACACACACACACACACAGACAGCGTGCACGTTGAGCTTTGCACTATTTGCAAGCAAGTGTGACATGTAACAGGTTAATATGCACTGCTGTATGGATATATGTTATGTTAATGTACAAAATAAACCTGATTTAACGTCCACAAACCGAGATTGAAGCGTCTTCTTTTATAATTGTCCTGACACGCGACTGTAGTGAAGTAAAGCTGAAGTAAATCGCTATAGTTCATTACAAACATGCACTGTTTTAAAACATTTTAAACTTGTAAAACTCACTCTTTATGATGATTGATGACCTTAGCGAACTGAACAGATGTTTTGTTGATATGATTATACGCGTTACTACAGAGACATGTTCATACGCAGCTGTCAACCAATTTGGTGGGTAAGGGGAACGCACTCCTACGTAAAATTGCGGTCGGTCTCAAACCGGCTCCAATTGGTCCACCGTTTTTATGCTGTTAAATTGAAAAAAAAAGGACTGGGTGTGTTTATATCACCCCAATATGATGGTATATACACTATACCTACACATATGTCTGTCCAAACAGCTTGAAAAGTAGATTTTTCAAAATAGGTGCCCTTTAACCAATTTTGTAGCATTTTTTATTTATTTATTTTTTACAGTGTAACTGTCATAGTTGATAATTACAGCATATAGGGATGATGTTCCCTAAGACGTCTGTAGACATGATTTCAAAAAGAGAGACATGCACATATTTTGTGCACTTTAATGGACAATTACACACACAAAGAATGCTAGAATGTCCGTCTTGGTATGTTTTAAACTTGAACCCATTAATTATGTCTGAAATAAACATAAACCATTGGGAATGTAGTCAAATGAATGTTGTCAGTAAAGAACTGAGTATTCGGCCTTCAACTGACACTGTTAAAGACATGACATTTCATTTTCACTGCCAGAACTTTGTGTTGAAACGAGCTAAAATTTGATCATTTTAGTGAACCTCCATGTATAATGAAAAATGTTCAATGACCTGTAGTCTGTATAAATTTAATTAAAAAAAAACTAAAATAATGATAATCTCAATAATATCTTCTTTAAAGCAGGGAATCTATATTTATACTATATATCTAATATCAATTAATTTTTAAAAATGTGTGTGTTATAATAATCTGTATACTAATTATCAATAATAAGCCATGCCAGGTTAGCCATGCCAGGTTTTAGAGTTTTTTTTTTCCATGACATTTGTTTGCTTTGTCTGTTCTATGGTTCATTTTAAACAACTAAAAACACAGGTTTTGAATTGACTGTTTCAACTCATTTGTCTGCTGACAGTGAAACTTGACAGATAAAGCACTTTCAGGGTATTTTATTAATGCGCTATTAATCAAGTCCCCCTCATACAGTTCTGCTTACGGCGCCTAAAAGTCTATAGGTTCAACTCAAAGTAGCAAACTCTTAGGTAACCCTCAAAAGATCACTCCACTTATAATGCTATAAAAAGTAATATAATTCAAAACAGCCTAATGCAATTATATGAAACATAATAGGTCCACGTCTCTGGACAATATTGTTGTATTCAAAAGCAGCATGTGTTTTTAACAGATCCATGCAAATGCTCCAACACAGAGACAAACGCTTTTGTTCTGGCGCAGAGAAGGAAATTCAAATCAGATGGCCTGGATTGCGTTCCCATTTGAGTTTCGTCTGTGAGAATGAGACGAGATGTCATCCATGCGAACCTGAGGACTAAATCACGCACACTGACGTATTATGTTTGTACTAAAGCAAAACATTACTCAAACAAAAAAAAAATACAAAAAGAAGTCTGAAAGAACTGTATCCAGTTGCTGAATTGTGACTGAATGTGCAATATTATAATATAATGACTAGTCAACAAAAGACACAAAAAAGCTAAAGACCACTACTTTTAAAGAAATCCACATGATATGATTTAATCTTAACTTAAGTTTTCCAAATATGAAATACAGGAAGCCTTAAACATACAATCTCCAACAATTTTCCACAATTTAAGCCTTCCTCCATCCAGTAGCTGAAGGACTGAATGTGGTGATGTAATACATCTGAATGAGCGGCATCTCGCCTGACCCTCTGCCAGCCAAATGACTCAAACACATATAAATACACATGCTCATTAAATCTGAAGGCTTAAAGGGGGGCAGTCGTGCCCACTCTGCAGGGTTACACCCACAAACTACAGCCCTGATCTGAGCAGTGATGACTGTGGTGAAGGGCCATTATTTCAGCTGTTTGCTTTTTTTTCCAAAAGCTAGCACTGCAACTCAACACGAGACGAGCTATTTCTTTTTCTCTTCATTTGTGTAATGATGTGTGCCATTACTAACAAGAGCCCAATCCAGCACAGGATTTCCCCTAGATAGCTTAATATAGACATACGGCAGCCTAGAAAACCAATGCAGCTGCGATAGGACTGGAATCAGACAAACATGACCGGGGCACATTCTCAACCACTTCAGTGTGTGTGTGTGTGTGTGTGTGAGTGTGTGTATGTGTAAATGTACATATACATATACACACACACACACATTTACACCGGCCACTTTATTAGGTACACCTGTCCAACTTCATGTTTATCAGCCAATCACACAGAAGGAACTAAATGCATCTAAGCATATAGACATGGTCAAGACGATCTGCTGCAGTTCAAACCCATTTTAGTGACTTTGAATGTGGCATGGTTGTTGGTGCTAGACGGGCTGGTCTGAGTATTTCAGAAACTGCTGATCTACTGGGATTTTCATGCACAGCCATCTCTAGGGTTTACAGAGAATGGCCAGAAAAAGACAAAATATCCAGTGAGCGGCAGTTCTGTGGGTGCAAATGCCTTGTTGATGCCAGAGGTCAGAGGAGAATGGCCAGACTGGTTCCAGCTGATAGAAAGGCAACAGTTACTTCAATAACCCCTTGTTATAACTAAGGTATCCAGTACAGAAGAGCATCTCTGAACGCACAACACATCCAACCTTAATGCGGATGGGCTACAGCAGCAGAAGACCACACCGGGTGCCACTCCTGTCAAATAAGAACAGGAAACTGAGGCTACAATTCGCACAGGCTCACCAAAATTAGACAATAGAAGATTGGAAAACATTGCCTGGTCTGATGAGTCTCGATTTCTGCAGCGACATTTGGATTGTAGGGTCAGAATTTGGAACATGAAAGTATCCTGCCTTGTATCAATGGTTCAGGATGGTGGTGGTGGTGTAATGGTGTGGGGGATTTTTTCCTGGCACCATTAGTACCAATTGAGCATCGTGTCCACGCCACAGCCTACCCGAGTATTGTTGTTGACCATGTCTATCCCTTTATGACCACACCCATCTTCTGATGGCTATTTCCAGCAGAATAACGCACCATGGTTTCTTGAACATGACAATGAGTTCACTGTCCTTAAATGGCCTCCACAGTCACCAGATCTAAATCTTATAGAGAACCTTAGGGATGTGGTGGAACAAGAGATTTGCATCATGGATGTGCAGCTGACAAATCTGCAGCAACTGCGTGATGCTATCATGTCAATATGGACCAGAATCTCTGAGGAAAATTTCCAGTATCTTGTTGAATCTATGCCATGAAGGATTAAAGCAGTTCTGAAGGCACTGTATATAATCACAGAAACTGTATATAAACACAGCGGTGGCCAAAATTATTAGAAGACTTGGAAAAAGTGGATCTGATATTGTTCAGATATTTTGTTCAGAGCAAGTTTCCTGAAGATTATCAAATGAAATCATGTTTTTGGAAGCAACACACGTCAACATTTTCAAATCTGTCAGGTGTTAATAATACTTTTGGTCACCAGTGACTATATTTACACAACCTTGGACAAAAGCATCTGCTAAATAACTAAATGTAAATTTCTTGATGAGCGAAATAGGCATTATTTACCTGTCTGCGTCTCCCTGGCCGGTGGAGGCATTGCGTTGAAGATTTTCTCGTACCATTGCCATTCCATCCGGCAATCTGTTCAGTCGCCGCGTATACAGACTCAATCCCCCATCAGTCATATATCTGAGAAAACACACAGAGAAACACCACATTACACACTCATTCACAGTTAAATGAAAAGATCCAGTTTGATCCTTGCTTTTTAATGGCAGAAGCCGAACAGTTTTTCAGTTAATAAAGCCCTCATGACATCCAACCGTCTGCTGGTTTAAATCAGGCAGCAGGAAATGTGTGTGTGCCTAAGGTTAGTGGGGTCAATGATTCACACACACGCTCAAGAAAAAAAAGTCAAACAATACATCATTCCATCTTCACATAAACATGAAGGATAATTACAAATCCAAACATGTTATAACAACAACAACAACAACAACAACAACAACAACAACAACAACAACGACAACGATAACGATAATAATAATAATAATAATAATAATAATAATAATAATAATAATAATCAATACAAATAAAATCCATGTAGAAGTGCAAGTAAAAGCATTCATTTCTCCATTCATTCCTTCATTTCCACACACCTCTATAAGGTTTAGTTGGGTGAAAGAGCCACTTGGAGAAAAACAAACTCTCAAATAACTAAAACAAAATTGGATACTCTTCCAAATATTTGCCGATTTGCCCTGTTCAGTCAGTCTCTCTCTCTCTCTCTGCTATAAACCCCCAGAGGACAGTGGAATAAACGCCTGTCTGCAGACTCCAGGTAAGACAGTTGTGTGTCAGTACAGTGGCTCTTTGTGTAAAATACTGTCACATATTATTGAGAAGGAACTGCTGGAACACTGTGGGTTTATATGTTGGCAAAAACCTGCAGACGGCCAACGGTCAAACACAGTCTGCTAAAATCACACACTCGCCCACTCTGCCACTTTCCCTCCACATTTAAAAGAAAATATTAAATGACGGAATCTCACAAAATAAATCTCCATGTAATATTTGACCTATATATCATACCTATGCATTAAAGATTTTTTTAAACGGCCAGTGTAGTAGATCTATTGTTTCAGATAAAATGTTCAACTCTAAAACAAAATTAATACATTCATTCATTTTCTTTTTGGCTAAGTCGCCACAGCAGAATATACCGCCAACTTATCCAGATGCCCTTCCAGCTGCAACCCATCTCTGGGGAACATCCATACACAGTCATTCACACACATACACTACAGACAATTTAGCCTTCCCAATTCACCTGTACCACTTGTCTTTGGACTTGTTGGGGAAAGCGGAGCACCCTGAACTCCACAAAGAAATGCCAACTGACCCAGCCGAGGCTCGAACCAGCGACCTTCTTGCTGTGAGGCGATCGTGTTATCCACTATGCCACCGTGGCGCCTCAAAATTAATACAAATAATTATAAAATTTTAATAAATATATGCCTGTTCATGAAATCAGTAATAATTTTCAGGATAATATAATATAATATAAAATAATATAATATAATATAATATAATATAATATAATATAATATAATACAATATAATATAATATAATATAATATAATATAATATAACAGCAAAATATATATACTTTTTCATAAGATTAATGTTTCATTCATTTTGCATTTCACACTATAAAATTAACAATTTAACATTAATAATTTAATATAAATTTAATATAATATAACATTATAAAAATATCATATAAAATAATAATATATAAAATAAAATATTAAATTATATATTATAAAATAATATAATATAATGTAACATAATATAATATAACGGCAAAAATATATACCTTTTAACTCATATAGTATACACAATAAAATAACATTAATATTTAATAATATACATATTTAAATATAATATAATATAATATAATATAATATAATATAATATAATATAATATAATATAATATAATATAATATAATATAATATAATATAATAGCAAAAAATGTATACCTTTTTCATAATATTTTCACTCATATAGCATCTCACACTAAAAAAACCAACAGTTTAACATTAATAATTGAACAAAAAAAACAACACCAAAAATAAAAAATCTTTGTTTCGGTAAATGAAACAGTATAATAAACGCTACCTAAAAAAAAATCTAGATTAACACCTGACAAAAACAAAACTTAAAACAATCTCAGCACTTAATAGCTTTACAACATATCAAAAGCATCAACGGTCACACAAATGAAAAACTGACCGCAACAACTGACATACCTTTCAGAGTTAACTGTCCAGCAGATTTGCAGAAACACAGGTGAGATCCGGTGGCAGATCTCCTTTCAATGCACACTTTCTAAACTCTCTCACGGGTTTGTTTGCATTAGTGTATGCGTGTATATAGTTTATAGTGTGTATAGTGCATGTGTTTTGTCCAGTGCTGTCCAGTCTCTGCTCATGTGTGTGCATGCGTGTGTCTGTGTGACTGGCTGAAGTTTGTGCCGGTGTGCTGGACTGTTTGCTGAAGAGGGAGGAGGCTAAACCAACCACCCCCTTCCCCAAAACACACACACACACATGCACAAACACAACCCCCATCCCATGAGCAGAGCCTGAAGGGGCAGCACACGAAAGAGAAGAAAGAGGGGGATGAGAAACAGAATAAACTGGAACAAGAGTTCAGAGAGGAGAACTAATGCACAACTGATGGCTAACCTGAGGATTATGACTTTATACATATATGAATCAGAATCAACCGCTCCCATTTTGGTGTGCACAATCAATTTAAACTAACAAAAGTGATTTTATACACACTGTAAATCCACGTAAAGTGTCTAATTTATTGCTATTTAACATTTAAATGTCCAATTTATGTAATTTTTTTTACAATACTTTCTTTTTGTATTTGTGTTTTCCACACTGTCCCAACTTTTTATGATTTGGGGGTGTAAAAAAAACGTACTGTGTTCGATTCTTCTTAAGTTTTCCTACCTATATCAAGCCTTCTGAGAGGAATTTGAGCAATTCTCAGCCACCGAACAAGTGAAAACCAAAATATTCAATGTGACGGACAAAACGAATACCTTTTGTCTCACAGTACAGAGTACTATATCACAAAGTGTGAAATAGAAAGACAGATTGTGGTGGATGGTTGAGAACCATTGCTCTAGTGTATGCTGGTTTCAATGCCTGGTGCACATTGATTTTGCTTTGTATTGTTTTGCGCTTTTTTTTTTTTTTGCAACAGACTCATTAACACATATCAGCGTGCAAAGTTTTTGTGCGTGATGAATAATGAATACGATAAAAGGCATATGAAAATATCTGACTCACTATGCAAAGACCTTAAATGTGCTTGATGCAACATAAGCTTGAATAAAATTTGTTTACATGAAACTAAGCTTGTAATGAACTTTACTATTTTTCTTAAGCATTGAAATAACCTTTTTGTCCAGGGCTTTAGTCCAGAACACGTTTGTCTGAGGTCATTAAATCAAATCACTTTTATTGTCACATCATCAGCAGCACGTGTGCTATGATGAGTAAAAAGCATTCAGATTAACAGAATCAAGAAGGAAGTAAAATAGAATCTTCAACATCACTGAATGGAAGTCTGAAGTCTTTTACTCTCATTGGATATTTTCACCTTTTCATGGTGTGGTAACCTAAGTAGTTATTGTGCAGAAGTGGGTTTTATTTTATTGTTTAGGCTCAATTGTGTTTGCCCGTCAAATTCTTTGAGGACACCACCAGTAAATCTTGGCAAATCAAGTTTTTCTGTGAAGCCTTGGGTAAAAAATCTGGGTGTTCTCCTTGATGATGGCTTGAGATTTGACAAACAGATTAACTGTGGTCAAATCTTGCTATTTTTCAGCTTCGGCTCTTAAAAACAGTCAAACCGATTCTATCTAGAAAACATTTAGAAAAAAATATTCATGCTTTTATTACTTCTAGATTGGACTACTGTAACTCACGTGTTTTGGGATCAGCCAGACAACTCTATCCCGTTTACAGTTTGTTCAATATACTGCTGCAAGGCTTTTAACCGGTACCAAAAAACATGACCACATTACACCAGTTACGCTCTTTGCACTGGTTGCCTGTGCAATTCTTCTCTTGGTTTTTAAATCTCTAAATGGCCTGGCTCCTTCTTACCTGTCAGACCTGTTGACTGAACATCAGCCTGGTCGGTCTCTTCGGTCAGCTAAGCAGAGACTATTATGCCTCCCTAAGTCTAGGCTGAAATGCAGGGGTGACCGTGCTTTCACAGTAGCTGGTCCTACCTTGTGGAATGCTCTGCCCCTAGATCTATATCATCTCTGTCTGTTTTTAAATATAGGTTAAAAAAACTTACCTTTTGACTTGCCATTTTATCAGTGAGAATTGCTTGTCTTAACTATAATTTTACATCTTTCTTTTGTGATGTGTATTGTGCATTTGTTTAATATTATTATATAAATAAAATTGACATTGGCAAGTTTGATAAAGGTGGCAGACCAATAGCCTGCAATATAAGATGAGTTTTTGCTATTCAAGTTTAATGTTTGTGTCAGTTTCATGCAAATTCTGTTACAGCATCAGCTATT
>CAIGQQ010037820.1:10915807-10927119 GCA_903798035.1 Danio albolineatus
ATGTTTGTGTCAGTTTCATGCAAATTCTGTTACAGCATCAGCTATTAAACTTACTTAAAGCATCACTCTACAGACAGCTATTTAAGTATGATTTTATATAAAAATATAAAACATGCCAAATATTTGAACACAGTCTGATAGTCTTCTAACTTTTTCATCCACACAAAGCAAATCCATAACTTTATATTTTAAAATCTAATAACTTTGTGTGTTCTGTGTGTTTATATAACCTTTGAGCTACTGTATAATCTGCATTTTAGAGAGCAACAACAAGAAATCTGTTAAAATTTTGACCTAGTGAATCAAAGCATATTCGTTTGTGAAAAAGCAACTAAAAAAAATCACAAACATACAAAAACTAAACTTAAAGCAAAAATAACTACATTCACCTTTGCAAGACCTCCACCACATACAGTATTGCACCATTGCCAGTATTTATATCTTAAATACAAGGCATATTTGTCTATGCCTCACAGTCACAACATGCAGAAATTAAAGCCTCTATTGAGCAAAGATCATATTCATTTCATCACGACACCCATGACGTCATGTGACAACCCTGTCGCTCCATTATCAAAGTGCTGCCATGAATAGTGAAAGCAGATCCTGTATCAGTGTATGTGTTCACACCTACAGCAGCCTGAGGTGTATTTCTACAATAAGTCTCTTAAGCCGTCAGTCCTGAGTGAAAATAAGCAGTTCGAGACATGAGAAATCAGATCCAGAAGCGGTATTATAAGAGTCCCTTTCAGTGGTTCGAACATGTTAGTGCACTTCATGATGTACGCAGTATAAACCTGACTTCCCTCGGTGCTTGTGTGACATTATCTATTGTGCAGGAGATCCTTCAGGTTAAGAGACTTTAATCAAAGCACACGGGTGAGTCTGGATTGGCCTTTCAGTCAAGTGTCAGTGTTAAGGACTTTGCTTTCAAAATGTCACAATTACAGTAGTACAAGACTAAAGTGTGCAATGATGATGATAATAATAATATTAATAATACTTATAATGATAATAATAATTAGGATGATGATAATAATAATAATAATAATAGCCTCAAAGCAGGAAGGTTGCTGGTTCGAGCCTCGCCTGGGTCAGTTGGCATTTCTGTGTTTGCCTGTTCTCCCCGTGTTTATGTCGGTTTCCTCCGAGTGCTCCGGTTTCCCCCACAAGTCCAAATGCATGTGGTATAGGTGGATTGGGTAGGCTAAATTGTCCGTAGTGTATGAGTGTAAATGAGCGTGTATGGATGGTTCCCAGTGATGGGTTGCAGCTGGATGGGCATTCGCTGCGTAAAACACATGCTGTATAAGTTGGCAGTTCTTTCCATTGTGGTGACCCCAGATTAATAAAGGGACTAAGCTGACAAGAAAATTAATTAATAATAATAATAATAATAATGAAGACTTAGAGAAACTTGTTCATGATTTTATCACCAGCAGGGTGGATTACTGTAATAGACTCCTCACTGGACTTCCCAAAAAGACAGTCAGACAGTTGTAGCTCATCCAGAACGCTGCGGCCAGGATTCTGACCAGAACCAGGAAATCAGAGCACATCACACCTGTCCTCAGGTCTCTACACTGGCTCCCAGTTACATTCAGAATAGATTTTAAAGTATTATTACTTGTCTATAAATCACTTAATGGCCTAGGACCCCAATACATTACAGATATGCTCACTGAATACAAACCTAACAGATCACTCAGATCATTAGGATCATATAAACTAGAAATTCCAAGAGTTCAGTCAAAGCAGGGTGAATCTGCTTTCAGCTATTACGCCCCCCGCTGCTGGAATCAGCTTCCAGAAATGATCAGATGTGCTCCAACATTAGGCACATTCAAATCAAGACTGAAAACACATCTGTTTAGCTGTGCCTTTACTGAATGAGCACTGTGCTACGTCCGACAGATCGCACTATTGTGTCTTTCTTTTCTTTTCATTCTTTTATAACTTGTCTTAACTCATGTTAATCTGTTTTTATCTGTCTTTTATTACTTGTTTTTATTTTCTTATACTTCAATTTTATTTCTGTTTATGTAAAGCACTTTGAATTGCCACTGTGTATGAAATGTGCTATATAAATAAACTTGCCTTGCCTTGCCTTGCCTTGCCTAATAATAATAATAATAATAATAATAATAAATGTTAATAATAAATGTTAATAATAACAATATTAATAATAATAATACTAATAATAATAATAATAATAATAACAAATGTTCATAATAATAATAATAATAATAATAATAATAATAATAATAATAATAATAAATGTTAATAATATTAATAATAATAACAAATGTTAATAATAATAATAATAATAATAATAATAATAATAATAGATGGCAATAATAATAATAATAATAATAATAATAATAATAATAACAAATGTTAATAATAATAACAAATGTTAATAATAATAATAAAAATAATAATAATAATAACAACAATAGCAACAACAACAACAACAACAACAATAATATTAATAATAATAATTCATAATACTATTAACATTTTTTGAGGCTCTTTCTCACAACCCAAAGCTCTACAAAAAATAACTAGGATAATATCGCAGTTCCTTTTTAATGTGCGGGCTGATATTATTTAATTTTTCACTCACTTTGGAAAAACATTTATTGCATGATGGCGTAAATAAGTATAACAATAAACATACTTATTGCAATATTAATGTGCCTTGAAAAAAGAATACAAATTTTTTTTTTTACCTAGGGAAAATTATATTGTTCTCATTTTATTATAGTTTTATCCTCCAGCCCAAAATAATAGAAAATCTGTTTATATGCTTGTTTGTTTATTGGCCTTTCGAGTGACCCCATGAATCTGGAGTTTCAAAATAGTGAAGTGTAGTGAAGTGCAGCCACATATAGTGCCTAACACTCAGAATATGTCCCATTTTAACAAATTCATCCACAGTAGTGAACACACACATTTTTGTTATATTAAAGTAAACAGAAAAAATCATGATGTTTATTTAGCAAGAGCACATTGTTAGACTAAGCATGTGTGTTCACCGTTTTTGTGCTGCAGAAACTCCAGCTAAGTTTTTGGTTGTTGTTGTTTTCAATAGAAGCACCATGTTTTTAAACCGCTGACTGTGTAGCTGGGTGCTGAACGTGCGTTTAGTTTTTATCTTTTTTAATTGGAGAAGCACTCACAGCTGATTATTTTTAGAACAGTGCTCACGTTTCTGCAGAGAAGTTTTAAAAAATAAATTTCAAAAGGATTATGCACTATGACTGACCACGGGTCTCACACCAACAATCAACGATAAACCAACCAGATGAATTCAAGCCTACATAAATCTTACCTTCCTTATCTTTGTTTATGAAGAATCCTCCCATCCACCCCATCTCCCCCTTTTTTCCTCCTTATTCCTATTCCTCCTACTTGATCTCAGACCCCCTTCTATGCTAAATAATGCAGAGTTCAGACTGTTTGATTCTAGGCCCGATTTTGACTCGCCGACAGGTTTTGAGAAATCGCAGACAAATGCCTGAAATCACTGGCAAATCGGTGCTCGTTCACGTGAGTAACAATCACACAGTGTGAACTATCAATAACACCATCTGAGGGAATCGAGTCAAAGCATGCCATGTGAAATGTGTTCTGACTGAAAATACCATCGGCGATTACCTACAGCCAATGAGAGAGCAGCTTCCACATCCACTAGTATGAGTATCTGGGAAGTTGAAGGAGAAGTTAAAAGCGCTCATTTTTAGTTTATTTGGACCCAAGAAATGGAGGAAAAACTAGTGGAAATTTGGCAGGAGCACCTGTGTCTGTTTGACGCGTCATCTGAGTTGTCGGCGACTCTTCCTATTGTAAAGTCGTGCAGTGTCGCTGATCTATCTTTCAGAATAAACAAGGCAGCGACGAAAAACTACCTCAGAAAGTCATTCATTCATTTTCTTGTCGGCTTAGTCCCTTTATTAATCCGGGGTCGCCACAGCGGAATGAACCGCCAACTTATCCAGCATTTGTTTTACGCAGCGGATGCCCTTCCAGCCGCAACCCATCTCTGAGAAACATCCACACATTCTCATTCACACACATACACTACGGACAATTTAGCTTACCCAATTCACCTGTACCGCATATCTTTGGACTTGTGGGGGAAACCGGAGCACCCGGAGGAAACCCACGCAACCACAGGGAGAACATGCAAACTCCACACAGAAATGCCAACTGACCCAGCCGAGGATCGAACCAGCGACCTTCTTGCTGTGAGGCGACAGCACTACCTACTGCGCCACCGTGTCGCCCCCCAGAAAGTCATGCAGTATGAAAATATCTGTGACACGAATACTTTGAAAATCATGCAGTCTGAACTCGGCATAACTAGGAGGGAGCCCTGGGCTCAAGGATCTCCAAGCTCAGGGCTCTCTCCCGGGACAGCATGCCAAACCTGCAAACAGTGTCAAGCATTAGCTAAGAGTGAACTCTTGAAAAGTGAATATTAATCCAAAGTTAAAGTACTGAAAAAAGTTTGTTTTGGTAATCTTTAATCAAACCCTGACCATTTGGCAAAATTTACTTAGCCACATGCCTACAACCATTCACGCTACGTGTACAAAATAACGATGTGGCCAAAAAACTAACAAAAAGTGTTACCTTCCATTTTGAAACACTACACATCTAAACTATATCACACACTAAATATAGAGTAACATTTAACTGATCAGTGACAACACTTTGATTTTGTTGGAGACATCAAGTCTGTATTAATTAAGTGATATTTTGCGATCAGACGTCAGGCTCTTGGCCAGGTGTGATTGCAGCTTGTCACCTGACCTGCTCTCTATAATCTGCTGATGTTCCAAGCACTAGAACAGTTTGTAGAGCTCAAGCCACACAGGACGACAAGGGATTGCAGAGAAATAATAACACAAGAGGTTTAAATTGCACATTAGCACAGCCAAGGTATGCAGAGAGCTTGTTTCAGCATGAAGGGGGTGTTAAATCGACCCTTCAATCTGTACACTCAGTACAGAGAAGGCAGATGCACAAAATACACTTTTATTCCTGCCCAAAGGGTCCAGAGCTGCAAGGTGAAAGTATTTATTGCATTTAATGTGCTAATCTGAGTCATTGAACATTGTATCTAACGCGGATCTGTGAGAATTGAATTTGCTGAATCCATTACAATAAACACAGCTCTTTTTCTACCATTAATCCTGAGCTATGATGAAAAAGGAGAAAATAAAACCCACAGATCTATTTCAGATTGTAAGAGCTAAATGTAATGAGTAAATAAGTAAATAAAAATAATAGTATTTTATTATTAAACATAATAAATGATAAAATGTAATACTGTCCAAAAATCTAAAGGTCGGTATGTTTTTGTATGATAAAAATACATTGCTTTGTTTAAGAAACTGATCAGTGACATTACAAACATTTGCTGCAAATAATAAAAATAAAGAAAAATACAAAAATAAATGTAAACTGAAAAATTATACAGAATTTCTATTTTTAACCATGGTAAAAAACATTTTTTTTTTCCTAAATGTAAAACTTATCTATTGATTAACTTATCCAATTTGTTTAAAAATTAAATCATAAAAAAGTGTTGACATTAATGTAAAAAAATGAAATAAATTAAAAATAATAATAATAATTTAGAAAAGGTAAAGACCTTAGAAGTCACAAACTGATTCAGAATCTCAACAAAAACAGTATTAGATGCCAGTTCATATTTGAAGAACCACACCGCCCTCTAGTGGTTACAACCCTCATGATGATGATGTTGATAAACAAGGCAACTTTTTGAGCAATGTTTCTGGACAACTTTGGGAAATTATGGCATAAATAGGCAACCAGGTGCGACATGGGATAACTAAATAGGGCAATGGGTCACAGATAAAATAATACTGTCCATTCTTAACAGAGAAGTACTGTAGCAAAGCAACATCGCTTTGCAAAATTGCCCTGAAACACAGCTCAACAAGTTGCCAAAATCATTTTATTAAAAATATTGCTTAAGCCAGTTTTTTTTTTTTTTTTTAATAAAGCCTACTTGAAAACTTCCTAAATGTCTAGATGCATATTTGGCATGTCATATTTGTGATGTCATCACATATTTGTCCTTTACACTGGTTTACTATTTATTCATTCATTCATTTTCATTTTCGGCTTTACTCATCTGGGGTTGCCACAGGGGAATGAACCGTCAATTTATCAAGCATATGTTTTATGCAGCGGATGCCCTTCCAGCTGCAATCCAGTGCAGGGAAACATCCATACACACTCATTCACACACATACACTACAGAAAATTTTTAGCTTACTCAATTCACCTATACCGCATGTCTCTGGACTGTTGGGGAAACCAGAGCACCCGGAGGAAACCCACACCAACACGGGGAGAACATGCAAACGCCAACTGACCCAGCCGAAGCTTGAACTAGCGACCTTCTTGCTGTGAGGCGATTGTGCTATTCACTGTGCCACTGTGACGCCTACTATTTATTTATACGGTCTGTTTTAATACAGCTAAATTCATACACAACAAAATTCTATCGTCAGTGTTTTGAGGGTACACAAAACATGATGAGAGAACAGTTTGTTCTACAAATATATACATAAATATCATCAAAAATAGACCTTTTTTACTGCATAACATACTGTACTTATGAGCCATTGCAAAAAAATCCACTAGTCATCTGAGTTAAATACTTCCTATCATGCCCCTTTTTACAAGACATCAGGTGTATAAGAATACATCAGAATAGGTTGTTGTGTGTTTCTTTAAATGTCTCGTGAAGTCCCTTGAAATGTGTATTTTTGATATTTGATGCTTGATGTCTCAACTGAAAATTGAATAGAGGGTGGAACATACAGTAGCTCCTCCCTTTTAAAAAACAGCCAATAGCGTTTCGTTTTGATCACAGCTCTGCTGGTGAGACAGGCTGAGATCAAGCGCATCAAATGAAAAGCAAATGAGAAGCGTCTTTAAGTGAGCGGGGCATGTCAGATGCTAGAAAAACACAAAAAATTGTTGATCAATTTAGGCAGAAGTGACAAACTACAAGCTTTGGATGTTTGTATCAGTTTTATATTTTCTAAATGTGAATTCCTTAAAACTAACAGACTGAAAGTAACATCTAAACAATTGTATTTTAATTTCACGAGACCCTAAAATGCAAACAACACTCAAAAGTTCAAAATAACAGAACATTAACCAAAGACAACCCTCTTTCTCACTCACCCGCTGCTCAGCTCATCAGTGCGGGCGTTTTTAGACAGGACGTCTCCGTCACTCATATATCCACTCATTTCCAGACCCACTCCTGCCAGCTCCAGATCCTCCACTCGATCCCCCAGCTCCAGACCGCAGAGACCACTGCCCCGCGCTGCCAGCTGCTTCCGTAGGGGAGCCTGATACAGATAGCGGCCTTGTCCGGACGGCACCCCTCCGCTGCGGGAATGATACCCGTTACCAACAGAGGGAGCATCTCCTGCTTGCAGACGGGGGCTGGACTGACCCATGCGACTGGCCCAGGACAGAGGCGAAGGTCGAGATGCCATGCTGAGGATGTTGCGACTGCTCATCTCGGTAGTCACGCCACCATCAAAAGTGGTTTCCAGTGTACTGATAAAGAGAGAAAAAAGATTTAAAATTAGGGCTGCACAATATATCGTAAAATATTGTTAATCACGATAATAGTATATGCAAAAAAACAAAGATTTAAAATAAGGGCTGCACAATATAGTGAATCGTGATAATAGTATAATATATTAATATACCATCAAAAGTGGTTTCCAGTGTACTGACAAAGATTTAAAATTACGGTTGCACGATATAGCAAAAAAATAAATAAACATTTAATAAAAAAACAGTTAATCACAATAATAGTATTTCCAACATTCATACTGGAGCCAGTGATAATTTCGTTGATGAAGTATTTTCGTCATAATTTTCGTGAACAGAGCCATGAGTGCACATTTGACAAGAGAACAAATTATCATTTCCAGTCATATGTCATTACTCTACTTATTTACTCAGTAATATACAGCTGAGCACCGTGTACTTTAACAATCTACAAAAGTAGAGCTTGCTATAGACTGACATTGCAATTGCAAAGTAAACCAACTATTTTAAGCCCTTTTAAAGATTTAACTACATGAAACTGGTTTAAAAGACTAGTAGTTTACCTCGTTAAAATAAAGGGTTTGGTAAATAATTGCAACGTCCTGCATTTTCAGTAGTCTACTGTTCTTGCCCACACATCATTTTACATATTACTTATGACATACATAAACAATGCGTATCTAATTTTTGATCTTAAATGGAGCTATATTCCATAATGGAGCTATATAAAGCTATATTTCATATTTTAATTAGACTGTTTTATTTCATTATAAGTTTTGTATAAATGAATGTATCCAATATTTCATTACATTAAATCAAATACATTTTAGTCAACTAAATCTAGACTAGATTTAGTTGACTAAAATCTTATGAAATTTAGTCGACTAAAACTAGACTAAAACTAAAATGATTCAGAAGACTAAAATATGACTAAAACTAAAATGGAATTTTAGTCAAAAGACTACGACTAAAACTAAATCAAATTTTGCTGTCAAAATTAACACTGACTGGAGCTCACATCACCATCAAAAGTGATTTCCAGTGTACTGACAGAAAAAAAAATTAGGGCTGCACAATATATTGGAAAATATCGTTAATCGCGATAATTGTATATGCAAGAAATGAAAGATTTAAAATTAGGGCTGCACAATATAGTGAATAATTAATATCGTTAATCACGATATTAGTATATACAATATCCATATCGCAGCTCACGCCACCATCAAAAGTAGTTTCCAGTGTACTGACAGAGGAAAAAACATTTAAAATTAGGGCTGCACAATATATCGAAAAAAATATATAATCACAATAATAGTATAAGCAATATTCATATCGCAGCTCACGCCACCATCAAAAGTAATTTTCAAGGTATTGATAGAGAGAAAAAAAACATATTCAAAACTAGGGCTGCACAAAATACCAAAAAATATATAGTTAATCGCAATAATAGTATTTTCAACATTCATATCAGAGCTCACGCCGCTATCAAAAGTGATTTCCAGTATACTGACAGGATAAAAGAAAAATTAGGGCTGCACAATATATCAAAAATTATTGTTAATCGTGATAATAGTATATGCAAGAAAACAAAGAATCAAAATTAGGGCTGCACAATATAGTGAATAAATATCGTTAATATTAGTACAATATTCATATCGCTGCTCACTTTACCATCAAAAGAAGTTTCCAGTGTACTGACAGGAATAAAATATTTAAAATTAGGGCTGCACAATATATTGAAAAAATATTGTTAATCATGATAATAGTATATACAATATTCATATCACAGCTCATGCCGCTATCAAAAGTGGTTTCCAGTGTACTGACAGAGGAAAAAAAACATTTAAAATTAGGGCTGCACAATATAGCAAAAAATATATAGTTAATTGCAATAATGGTATATCCTGTATTCATATCACAGCTCACGCCACCCTCAAAAGAGATTTCCAGGGGACTGACAGAAAAAAAAATAGGGCTGCACATTATATCGAAAAATATAGTTAATCGCGATAATAGTATAAGCAAAAAAACTAAGATTTAAAATTAGGGCTGCACGATATAGTGAATAAATAGTCGCAATATTAGTACAATATTCATATCGCTGCTCATATCACCATCAAAAGAAGTTTTGAGTGTACTGACAGGAATAAAATATTTAAAATTAGGGCTGCGCAATAAACAGAAAAAATATTGTTTATTCTGATAATATTATATGCAATAATCATATTGCAGAGAAGTGCAATAAATTAAGCTAAGTTTAGGTACTGTTATGACCTGTAGTTTGGGGTTTATTTGGATGATTTTGGTGATATTTTTATGTTTTGTTTTCTTTATTTCTTTCTAGAGGCAGTATTTCTCACATGAAGTGATATAGCTGACATAAAAATGATCTATTACCTATTTATTTTAGTATGATCATTATATAAACTACATTTTTAAATTGCTGATGAAACAGCATAATGCAAGTCAGTTGTACGTATCTTATACTTTAGTATTGTTCTGAAAACTACAGTACCATGGTGTGTTTTTCACCAAACAGTGTTACATTTCAATATTGACCTAACTGTTAATATGAGGAGAGCTTTTATTCATAGAAATGAGTAACTGTAACAAATATCCCGACACCTCAGGAAAGAAAAATGTCCTGCTACTCTCATTTTACCCTAAAACGGACTTTTCACAATTACTGCAGAACGTCAACATAGCAATGCAGTCCAGGACAATTAGACGAAAGAACAAAATGAGGAAGAAATCAGGTTTTAAGAATAGACTGAGGTGGAAAGAGCATTGAGGAGCCAATAAAGACATTTTATTTTCATTCATTCATTTTCTTTTCGGCTTAGTCGCTTTATTAATCAGGGGTCGCCACAGTGGAATGAACCGACCCGATTTTCATACATACACATTATTACTATTTTTTTTTTTGTGGTGATTTGTCAATGACAATGAAGTCAATGACATCAAAATGTAAGAACCTTTTTTGTATCTCATGTATTTCATAACGTCCTGACAGAAAGATTTAACAGAAAGAACATTTAATTTTAAGTTTAATTTTTTTTGGTTTGGTGGAATTGTGCAATTTAGGCAACTTTTGTGCAGCTACAGTATGATAACAAAATTCTTGCTTTATGAGGTTTGTTTCTACTTTTTCCAGATTGTTTCGTCAATGACATCACACGTGATTACACGTTTCTTGTCCACAACATAGCACCATAAGAATTGCAACAGAAGAAGTATGAAAAGAAAAACGTATAGAAAAATGAAGCCAGCTTTAGCCACTGGATGCACTTTTTATCATCACTATCGGAAAATGCTTACCTGTGTGTGATTTGTGTCCCCCGTAAACTGGACATGGTCTCTTCTAGATTCTGCCGCAGGTCAGCTATGTTTTTGACAGTCCTCAGGCGTCTGGTCTCCGGATCTTCACCTGAAAATAAGTTGTTCACAAGTTGATATCACATATTAATATTTCAATTACAAAATTCAAAATGTTTGGGATGAGAACAATTTTATTTTAAAGAAATGATTTTATACAGTTGATCTAAAGTGGTGGTCAAGATATTTATAATGTCACAAAAGATTTCAATGTTAAATGCTGAACTTTCTATTCATCAAAGAATTCTTAAATACAAAAAATATAAAAATAATAAATAAAAATTAAACAAAAAATGTAAAAGTATATATATATATATATA
>CAIGQQ010037820.1:10927519-10940520 GCA_903798035.1 Danio albolineatus
TATATATATATATAGTCAGTGTCAGTTTGTGTTTGTAAATAAGTAAAAAAATAAGTAAGCAATTTAACTAACACTAAGTACAGGGTTTCTGCAGGTTTCATCAAGTCAAAATACTTTTTAATACTCTTTTAAGATCATTATAAATTAAATTTAAGACTTATACATGGCTTAACACTAAGGATTTTTGAAAACGGACCAGTTGGGCCAATGGATTTTCTTTCTTTTCTTTTTTTTTTTTGCTTGCTACTAGTTGTATACACGTTTTTTTCAACATACATGTTTAGTTTTTTTAATGACAAGCTTAAGATTGTTAAAAGTATACTTATTACAGAGAAAATTACATGAATGATCAAAAATATATACAGTATTTGTTGGCTTTTGGACCAAATTGGATTAGGTAAATAACTCCTATTCAACTTAATGTGTTTCTGCTCTAAAACCTTAAGTTTCATGTCTATTTAAAAACATTACAGTATGTCCACTCACACTTACTTCTGTAAATAGTTTTTATCTAAATGAAAGATCATGTAAAGGGATATGTTGCTCTGTTATTATCATGAGCAATTGTGTAACTGTTTTTAGTTTAGGGATTTTAATTTGGAGAATTTGCTGTATGCCTTTGCAATAAAAACACTTTAAAAAAGTTTTATTGAGATGATTGTTGGTGATTGGATGGATCTCGGCCCAATTGGGTAGCTTTAACTGGACAGAGGAAATTTAAGACCTGTTTTAAATTATTTACGACCTACAACACAATATTTTAGTGAGTTTAAGACTTTTTAAGGCCAAAAAATTTAAGACATTAAGACTTTTTAAGACCCCGCAGATACCCTGAAGTAATGAATTCTTAATGTAAAGTGTGAATGTGAAGTGTGTGTGTGTGTGTATATGTATATATAAAAACATTAATTTGTATTACAGTCAGCTGTAATAATAGTTCAAAGTATTACTGTTTTACTGTACTTTCAATTTTGAATCACATAACCGCAGTCTAAGATAAGAGATTTCTTTAGAAAATATGTATATAAAATATTAATAAATCTTACTTTATTGCTGTAAGATGAACAATTACTCCTACCAGATTGATTCTGAATGAGAAATGAATGAAGGTGCTACCTGACAGGTCCTCAGTAGAAGACTGGTTGGTTTTACTGAAGCTGCCAGAGTCACTGCTTCGACATCCAGAGCTCAGGTTTGTGCCCATGTTTCCATCTGCCTCGTTCTGAGTCCTAAAATCACAAGAGTTCAAAAATGACATTCACATCCTTCTTCTGTGACATTCTAGTGAGCAGAAGTCAAGGCCTGACTAGTGGAATCCTTCATAGAAGAAAACAAACACAGGGTGAAGAGTCTGTTTTAGAGGAAATACCAGTCAAACGCTTCACAGCTGAGCCTGACGGGGAGCCACACACACACACACACACACACACACTCATATGAGCACGCATGAACATATAGCTGAGTTTAACAATATGTCACTTATACAGTACACGTGAATGCATATAAACTTACTACACTTCTGTTTCGACATGAATACTTTATCCGTCCATCCAAGAACCATTAATCTATTTCAAACTAATCTAATTAAACTAATTCTGCACTCGTTTTTACTATTTTAAAAGTTTAAAACTAACAACTAAGGGTTTTTAACACACAGGACTGTTGTTTTTAATTCAAATGTTTTTAAACTTTTAAAAATTTGTTTGCACTATTAGAAAATACTGTAAAATTTACAGTAACTTACTAGCAATTTTGGTTGCCAGTAATTCTGTAAATGAACAAGCACACTGTAAATTAAAAATAATAATTGTAATTTATAAAAATACAGTATAATTATAATTATTTATTTACAGTTTGCTTGTAATTTTTAGTTGCCAGTAACTTTAGTTGCCAGTAAGTTACTGTAAATTATACAGTAATGTTTTTACAGTGTGCTTTGTCAAAGTCCAATGATATATTTGCCTATTAATGTCCTTCTCACTTTTCACTAGTATTTGCTTACAGTAGTTCAGTTTTAGTACTAAGGTTAAGGCAGTTTATGAAATTGAAAAGACAAATAAACTATTCATTTTAGTTGACAGCAAAAACCACACAAATGTATATTAGAAAACAATCTAATTAAAATTCAAACATTTTAGAATTATCTTATGAAATGGTTTGAGTAATCCAATGTTGTTTTTTATTTAAATTACTCTAGTACTTTCAATATTTTGAAGTATCTTTTAGTTTCTCATTTGCTTTAACAATATTATGGGTTTTAGTTTTATTCATAGTAGTAATATCAATTTAAACAATTTAATTACATAAACATTTAAATCACATTCTAATTAAACATCTTGTTTTAGTAATTAGCTTTTATTTGAATATTTCCAGTTCTCACTGTTATTTTAGCAATTATATTTAGCAAATACTATTTTAAAGCTTTTATTTTAATATTTTCCATTATTTTATTTTAATTAATAGCATTTTTGTCATTATAATTACAATTTTCTACATTTCTACTTGAGCTATTTACTTTTAATTTTCAACTTTAGTTAAAGTAATTGTACAATACTTGTTCATGCTTTGAAACCGCCTTTATTTGTTTCCTTCTATTTGTTTCAATAATTTAAATAATTGAACTAATTATAATGAAATAACAAATATGTAGTTAAAAAACCCAACTTATTTTATTTCTAGATTCATTTTTTATAGTTATCAGGTAACAATAATTCCCTTTATTTATAATAATTTAAACCCCTTAAACTTTTGTTCTGAGTGGATGCCCCTTGGGCGACGTCTAAGGACAATCAGATGTTCCACAAATCGCAGTAAATTTCCTTTTTGCCTGAAGCAATCCGGTTACGTAATAAATGTAGTTTATTAATGTTTTTTTTTTATTATTATTGTAATTTTATTGTTATTATTAATTATTATTTTTGTTTTTGCTTGTAATTGATGTTGTGTTAGTATTTATTGTGTTAAGTGTCTAATTTTGTTAAATGTGAAGCACCATACCATGTCAGTATGAATCGCCCCAATGGGATTTTTAAAGCATTAAACAAAACTAAATTCTCTGGGCCAAATGAAAATTCTACTATAACAAATCTACTTTCAATAAAAAAAAATTCCAATCTCACCGGTACATGAAAGGTGCTACGGTGGCTGTGTTGGGATGGTTGTACTGCTGCTGTGGCTGTGGAAGCTGTACACTGACTGTGTTGCTGGCGGTGGATTGGGTGCCGTTGGCCACCGGGGCGGCGCTGTGCATCTGGTGTCCTTTACCCTCAGTGGAAGCCAGGCTGGAAGAGGATGAAGAATGCCGGCTGTCCCGATGAAGCCCCAAACCTGCCCCCAAACGCACACTGCGTGGCCTCTCATTGTCTTTACCACCGAGCGGCAGCGCTGAGCTTTTCACCGCTCCATTTCCAGCACTTTTACTCCCTGGTTTTGGAATTCCACTTTGGATAGGGGCGGAGCCATCCTTCTTGGCACCGCCCACTTTGCCACCTTTAGGTATAAAACTGGCAATTTTAGAGGCTTTTCTGGGCTCTGGTTCGGAGGGAGCAGCAACAACGCTTGAAGAAACCCCTTCCTCCTTGACTTCCTCTACCTTTTCCGAAGGAGAGCCTCGCTTGGATGCATTTTTGTCTTTCTCCTTGCCTTTTTCCTTTTCTTTCTCTGAAGTTTTCGCTGATGCTTTTTTCGCCGTAAGAGCACGACTAAATGTCCGCTGTGCGATGCCTTTTAGTGCAATTTTCGGGCTGCTGGTTGTCATGCTAACAGCCCCATTTGTGGGTCTCACATTGCCATCCATTTCCTCAATGGGTTCGGTATTGGAACCGGTCTCGACTCTCTCCAAAACCAAAGCGGCATCTTTCCCCCCTGTGGGCGTAACAGCGCCCTCTGTCTGCGCGGAAGATTTGGATCCTCCTTTGCTATTAAAAAGCTTGAGTTTCTCCAGCATGGATTTCTGAGGCACAGCTTTGGGTGGTGGTTCTGCAGCTACGGGCTGCTTGGCTTGGAGATCCGGCTTGGTGGAAAGCCCCGTGGAGGTAGCGGAGGTGTGCTTGCTGCTCTGGGATTTGATTCTCCAGGGTTTGCTACTCGAGTTGGGCTGAGGGATGGCTGATGATGATGATGAAGATGCCACAGTGCTGGTGCTTATAGAGGTGCAGGCGGATGCCAGAGCAGGATCAGTCACACTCTCTGATGATTCTGGAGAGGAAACCATACAAGAGGTTAAGGTGAGAATCAGAGAGAAAGCAAAAAAGCTAAATTGCAGATATTCTTCCTAATTAATCACTCTCAGAAATAAAGGTACAAAATTGGGGCGGTATGTTTTTTTTAAAGACACAGTTTTTGTTCCTAACAGGTTCTTAAAGGTACAGTTGAAGTCACAATTATTTGTCAATTATTCAGAATTTTTAGTTTTAAATACTCCCTAAATGATTTTTAACAAAGCAAGGAATTTTTCACAGCATTTCCGATAATATTTTTTTTTCTGTAGAAAGTCTTATTTGTTTTATTTCGGCTAGAATAAAAGCAGTTTTTAATAAACAAAAAACATTTTAGGGTCAATATTATAAGCAATATTCTTTTTTGATTGTCCACAGAACAAACCACTGTTATACAATGACTTGCCTAATCACTCTAACTTGCCTATTTAACCTAATTACCCTGGTTGAGCTTTTAAATTACACTTTAATCTGAATACTAGTGTCCTGAAAAACTATTTACTGTCATCATGGCAAAGATACAACAAATTAGTTATTAGAAATGAGTTATGTTAAGAAATGTGTTGAAAAAAAAAACATCTCTCTGTTAAACAGAAATTGGGGAGGTTGGGTTTATATAGAGGGGCTGATAATTTAGAAGGGCTAATAATTCTGATTTCAACTGTGCACATTAATACCTAAAATGTGTACCTCATAGTACCCTAAAGATACAAAAGTGAACCTTAAAGGTACAAAAGCGTACCCTAAAGGTATTAATGTCCAATGGTACAGTTCAAAAATGTACCTTTCAAAAATGCCCCAGTGACATATTTTGTACCTTTCTTTCAGGAAAATAAACATGAAATCTTGATTTTTACATTGCAAAAACCACAATCAAATGTGCAACCTAATTGAATAAACATCCATGTTTTAATATAAGAATTTAAGTGTGTGTTTTTTGTTCAGCGTTAATTTCTTATAGTTTATTTCATAATAAAGTATATTTGTTTATATTTGAATACATTTTTTATAATTTCTGAATTTTCTTCAGATTTAGTTTCAGAAATGTCTGTGATTTTGACAATTTGTTTTCACTTTAACACTTTTGTTTAGCTTTAGTTTACTTTTATTTAAACTTCACGTATTTTAGAACCTAAGCATTCTTCATTTAGTTGACAAGGTAATATTTCTGATTTACATTTTTCACATACTATTTATAGGGAGTAGTGGGTAGCACATTGCCTCACAGCAGGAAGGTCGCTGGTTCGAGCCCCGGCTGGGTCAGTTGGCGTTTCTGTGTGAAGTTTGCATGTTCTCACAGTGGTCGCATGGGTTTCTCCAGGTGCTCTGGTTTCCCCCACAAGTCCAAAGACGTGGTATAGGTAAACTGGGTAAGCTAAATTGTCCATAGTGTATAAGTGTAAATGAGCGTGTCTGGATGTTTCCCAGAGATGGGTTACAGCTGGAAGGGCATCCGCTGCATAAAACATATGCTGAATAAAATTCATTCCGCTGTGAAGACCCCAGATTAATAAAGGGACTTAGCCGAAAAGAAAATGAATGAATGAACATACGATTTATCTTTTATTGTATTTTATTGTAGCCTTTATTGTATTGCATTACCAAAAATGTTGGAAAATGAGAATGAATACAGAAGACATCTGACTTTTACATATTAACAAATACAAGTCAAACCAAACATATTGCTGTACCACACTAACAAATCCAAATTTCAATTAATATCAGATAATGAATACCATTCAAAATGGAAATGTTTATTTTGTTGTTCAATGATATTTTTATACAATTTTGACTTTTCATTTCTTTGCTGGAACTGTCCCTACTCATATCATATTGATATCCATTTTGAAATCAAACTGTAATCTGATCATTCATTCATTTTCCTTCGGCTTAGTCTCTATTTCAGAGGTCCCCACAGCGGAATGAACCGCCAACTATTCCAGCATTTGTTTTACGAAGTGGATGCCCTACCAGCCGCAACCCAGAACACCCATACACACTCATTTGCTCACACAATCATACACTACAGCCAATTTAATTAATTCAATTCACCTACAGCGCATGTCTTTGGACTGTGGGAGAAACCCACGCGGACACAGGGAGAACATGCAAACTCCACACAGAAATGCCAACTGGCCCAGCCGGGACTCGAACCAGTGACCTTCTTGCTGTGAGGCGACAGTGTTAAATAATGAGCCACGGTGCCACCACCAGATTTCATCATAACGTACAAAGATACAAAATAAGACTAAGATACAAAACATGACACAAAATAAAGTATCTTAGCGCTGATGCACAATTCAATCCTACAGCAACCAATACAACAACAGTGATAACAGACAGTAATAATAAAGGCAGGACCTGGAAATAATCAAGATGTTTTAGTTATTTAGCAGATTCGCAGAACAGAACCTATAAGCAACATAAATGTACATTTAAATCTAATGCTGAGTAAGGCGTTCAGGAGGAAAAAGCTTGAAAGTTTAACCTGAGATGAATATTGAAACATTTCTCCCTGGCCATAAAAGGCTAGTGCCCCAAGAGCTAATGTTATTCTAATAATCAGCAGCAGACGGCCGACTGAGATCCACTCTAAACTGTTTACTCTAACACAGAGAGTAAGACTGTAAAACCCATTTAAACACTGGAGGACAAGTTTAGCTATTGTGCACTGTGTAAAACTAAATAACTGACATGAAGACACAAACACAAACTATACAAAAATAGACATCCGAAGACACATTTTACACAGGAATCCATGTTAAAGTTTGTGAGACTTTTTTTTGTGTGTTGATGTACTTCCAACTGAAACAGAATATTAAGTAGGAGGCGGAGCTTTCTAGTTGCATATCATTCACTGAGCAAAGAGGGGAGTGGTTAAGAATATTGTGGCTGAAGGCGTCAAACTGATGTCAACAAAGAAACACCGTCACTCAAACGCAGAAGAAAATGCTCAGGCTTTGATTGAAGATTTCCAAAAGAAACGTTTTCCTTTTGCTGGATTAGCTTGCACAGATCAATTATTCACCTAAAGAATAACAATATGAGCTAACAAAATAAACATTGTACCCTTTGGTTTTTCACAGACATAAAACTGAACAAAAAGATACTAAACAATGGTACACTGTTAGACTTCATCAAGTCATTTACTTGTTATTTACACAGTTATTTACTGCAAAAACTTCCAGTAAAATACCACATACATTCTTTACAGTTCACTGCTATAAAATGGTAATTTTAAAACTTTTACGGTAAGTACTTACTGCATATTAGGAATTTGCAGCAATCTACTGTAAATAAAGCAATCAAGTACTGCTACTGTAGATGAAGACAAAAATGAGACAGTCAATAAAAAAAGTTAGCAATTAACATCTTGTCTCATAAAATGTATTTAAAATAGATTGATGAATGAAAATTACTTTTGTAAAGCACTTAAAATAGATAAATAACAATGAATAATAATAAAAGTGCTGTTCATAATCTCGTCACTTGTTCGGAATTCATCAAATTCAATAGTAAATACTTAAAATAAAGGTTTTGTACTGTTAGTTTCAAATTTAAATTAATGACAGCATACATGGTCAAAAGGACTGTCCTACACTGTAAAAAAAAAAAAAAAAAAAGTAATTTTACAGTTTATTTCCGGCAGCTGGGGTGCCGAAAAAAAGTAAAACAGTGGCCGTTAAACTACAGAAACATACCTTGAAATAACGGATGTTAAATTACAGAAATTTCCTTAAATTTACATTTCTGGTAAATTTCTGTAATTTACTATCCATTATTTTACGGTAAACTTCTGTAATTTAATATCTGCTATTTTATGGTAAATTTCAGTAATTTAATATCTGTTATTTTACTTTTTTCCCGGCAACCCAGCTGCTGGAAATAAACCGTAAAATTCTGGATTTTTTTGCAGTAAAAAATAAGAAAAGTAAAAAGAAGTTGCAGTAAGGATATTTTACTGTAAAATTAAAATACGGTAGGCCCCTGCTACTGTAAAACAAATTTACACATAAGTTACTGTAAAGAGGCAGTTGCGGTAACATGCAGGCAACAGAGCTGCCAGTAAGTTACTGCGGAAATACAAAATAAATGTCCAACAGTATGGGTTTATTATTTTTCTGCGAAGGAACTTCACAAAATCGCAAAATATGCTGCTCACATTATATTTACATTATATTCACATGTTTTCTGATATTTTTATCAGTTGAGAATTCAAGAAGAGTTTAAACATGGTGTGGATCTGCTTTACCATAGTAACACTTAAAGGTGAATCACTAGCAGAAATGTTGGATATTCCATATAATTTTTTGATACCATTAATGCACTAAATATATTAAAGGAGTAATGTAATGTAACTATTGTCATTTTAGAGATGAGAAGAGATGATGCCAACCATCAAACACTTCAAGGACAACACATACACTCAATACACCAACACACTTCATTAAACATCTACACATGGACATCACCTATATGCTATATACAGTAACTGCAGGTTATCTATGTTTATATATAATAACTTTAACTGTTAAAAGCTATTAGTTACTACTTAATTAGTTAAAACTATTAGTAACTAATAGTAACTAACTAGTAACTAAAGCTATGGTAATTAATAACCTTAATTTTCTGAATGCTTTTGTAAAGCTGCATAGAAACAATAATTATTGTGAAAAGTGCTATACAAATGAACTTGGATTGAATTAGACATGCATTTTAGACATGCAGATGTGCATTTTGACATGATGTGCAACTGCAATTTTTGGAAACGGTTCTGTTTTCATCTTTATTTCTATACAGGTTTTACAATTAGATTGTATGTAACTTTTTGACTTTGACTTATTTTAGACTTTATTCAAAAAATGTTAAAGTTTTTTATATATAAACAACTACAGGCAATAAACACATAAACTATTATGTTTCTTCCCTCTGTAAAACACAAAAGAAGTTATTTTAACGAAAGATATAGAACTTTAATAGTATTTGTTTTTCCTACAATGCAAGTCATTGGTTACCGGTTTTCAGCTTTCTTCAAAATATCTTCTTTTGTGTTTAACAGAAGAAGGAAACTCATAAATGTTCTTAAGGGTGAATAAATAGTGATTACATTTTCTTTTTTGGGTGAACTATCTCTTTAACTGATCAAATAAACAACAGATTTATACAGCACAGAACCAAACACGGTCTGTAAAGTTACACAGCAAAATTAGACAAACCTTACAGAATGACATTCCTATCTCTCCCAAAAGAAATAATCCAAACTTGTTATTACAACCACGAGGAGGGAAAAAGCCAATGAAATCAATAGCTCTCCTTCACCTGCCAGGTCCATTTGTTAAAGTGTGTTGTTTTCACAGTCAGTCCAGCATGAAGCGTCTCAGTAAGTCCAGTTCACTGCAAATGAAACTCCAACACTGCGTGGAGAGTTCTTGCACAGGATCTCTCTCTCTCTCTCTCTCTCACACACACACACACTCTCTCTCTCTCACTCCATTGACAAAATATAATAGCGATTTGCAGTTGGAAGATCTTGTATGCACTATTGCAGTTAATGATTTTATTTCTATATCAAATCTGCTAGTAAAAATAGGTGTATTTTTTGTGATCAGAGGGAAGCAGTTTTTCATGGTTTTTTCATTTTGTGAAAGATTGCAACCATTGTTTGGAGGTGTTGATGGTGATTTTTGATGACTTTAATGAACGTTTCAGCATGCCTGTACTTATTTACATTTTTAAGGTGTCTAAAACTAAGAAAATAAATATAGGTCGTTTGTTAAATTTCATTCTTGGGGAGGCAAAAATGTCCATTTATTTAAGTAGAAAACAAAGCCTAGAATTCGATAATGAGTGACATACAGTCAATATTTTTAAAAGGTTGGTAAAAACAAGAATTAGATGTGATTTTCCTTTTATTTTGGTATAAAAAATGTGCCAGAGATGTGCTTGTGGAGAATTATGCAAAGTTAAAAATAAGCTTTTAAAGTTTGTTAATAAAATAAGATAAAATAATTGGTTAAGAATTTATATTCATTCATTTTTTTTTTGGCTTAGACCCTTTATTCATCAGGGTTCGCCACAGCAGAATGAACCAACTTATCCAGTATATGTTTTACACAGCAGCTGCCCTTCCAGCTCAAACCCATCCATTGACTTTCATTCACACTCATACACTACAGACAATTTAATTTATTCAATTCACCTGTAGAGCTTTGGGCTGTAGGGGAAACTGGAGCACCCGGAGGAAACCCATGCCAACATGGGGAGAGCATGCAAACTCCACACAGAAATTTATATTTTAATGTCAAATAAAGTTTTTTTAAAAATCACAGTGAAAACGCTCGCTCCACGAGTCGGCTGATGCCCCAGAACCAAAACTATAAACCAAACTAAACAAAAATAAATAAATAAATAAAAAGCTGAGCATACTGTAAAACATACACAGTTTTCTGTAAAAACTGAAGATTTACTCCAGTGAATGCCTCAAGTGAGAGCTCTGTTTTGCTTGCAGAGACATTATGTGTAGTTTATCATCTATATCATTTTAAGCAAACAAAAACAGAAACGTGCGCACATCTAAAAATCTCGAAGGCAGGTGCTCGATCAAAAATATAATCAGTAGCAAAAGATCAAAAGAAAATCGGCACACTCAATGAGTGACATTGTAAAGATTTTTTGAGAGCTAAAGTGTTACTATATCATTTTAAACCAACTTAAATACGACTTAACATGATTTATGATTCATTCACACTAGCAGTGACTTTTTAGCTGCCTGTCGCTCTGGGCGGCGACTTGCTTTAAACGCAGGTCTGTATAGGTATATACAGAACGAATACAACCGGCCTCTGAGCGAGCTGAGGGAGGATCACGTGAGCTCTACCGGTGCTCCTATTGGCTGTCGCTCAAGACAGTTGCTCTTCATTTGCATACAGTCGAAAGATTCTCAACTTTGTCACATCGCTCGACATGACCACCTGGTCGCCAACGATTGCTGTCATTCGCATAGACGAAGGTCGCCAGAAGTCGCTGGCTCTCCGTTAAAATGAATGGACGCTTGTCGATTTGCTGCTGCGAGTCACTTGTAGTGTGAATGAGGCTAGAGCTTGCAATGTTTGGAAAGCACTTAAAGAGGCTATTCATCTTATTATTTACAGTACCTAAACTTTTTCACTTCTTCTAAACCATGAGATTCTTTCTTCTGTTCTGAACAAAAAAAGAGATGTTTTGAAGAACGTTGGAAACTATTATCCATTAGTATTCGTTTTTCCTACTGTGGTTGTCAATAGCTACCACTTTCCAAAAAGTTTTACCTGTGTGCTGACCAGGAAAAAAACTCCTCAAAGTTTGAAATCACTTGTGGGTTAGCAAATGATCACAACTGTCATTTGGGGGTGAACTGTACCTTTAAAGGGATAGCTAACTCCCCTGCCCCCCAAAAATGAAAATGTACTCACCCTGAAGTAGTTACAATCTTTAAGTTTCCATTTCTGTTGAAACCAAAGAAGATATTTTGAAAAAATGTTGGAAACCTGTAACCACTGACTTCCATAGTAGGAAACACAAACACTATGAAAGTCAATGGTTACCGGTTTCCAACATTTTTCAAAATCACTTCTTTTGTGTTTGACAGAAAAAGGAAACTCATAAAGGTTTGTAGCTTCTTCACGGTGAGTATATAGTTATTAAATTGTCCTTTTTTGGGTGAACTGTAGCTTTAAATTAGGTTTTTGCTTACCAGTTTGCTACATAAACAACATATTAAACTCAATTTCATTATTTTTTTTTTATCTGTATATCTTACTCCTCTCTCTGACATGGACAAAAACAGTTCCCATCCCATTCAGTTTGGTATTTAATGAGCGGCACAGAAACAAAGCAGCAATTAGGAAGTGATTAAGGTCCAATTAGCCATGCCAGCCTGAGAGAAGTGGGTCAGACCACTAATGACTTCCAATAGGTAGAGAGAGAGGAAAGAGAGGGGCCGAAAGGGGGACAGGCCCCAAAAAATAAAAAATAAGAATATCCCAGCTTATTTATCAAAAACGAAAACTCTGAAAATAGAAAAAGATGCAAAAGGGTAAACAGTCCAAAAACAATGAACTGCTAAAGTGTCAATCATTTGCACACAAACACTTGAAATAGTCTTGCTGTTGAATGCATGTCAGGAGGAAACTCCAGAGGAACTTTCTGCCCTCAGGGTTTGTGGCCCCTTAAAGTTCCTCTTGACGTCCATATTTAAGTGATTATTCCTCCACGGCAGAATAACAGCTATCATTAGTCTCAGATGACCACACAGGAGAACACGCAATGGCGGTTCATGTTCCTGTCATATTACACTCTTTTCTCTGACTAAAACAATATGTAAGATAAACACTTAAAAATATATGAAAGTGCATAAAGCTGTGCATAAAATCTGTCCCCATCTGTCCATCCATTCATCCATCCATCCATCTATCCATCCATCGATCCATCCATCCATGCATCCATCCATCCGTAAGCCCATCTGTCCATTCATCTATCTGTAAGTCCAACTGTCCATCCATCCATCCATCCATCCATCCATTCAACTATCCCTTTGTCTGTCTGTCTGTCTATCTCCATCTGTCCATCCATCCATCCATCCATCCATCCATCTGTAAGCCCATCTGTCCATTCATCTATCTGTAAGTCCAACTGTCCATCCATCCATCTGTCCATTCATCCATCCATTCATCAATCCATCTATCTGTAAGTCCATCTGTCCATCCATCCATCCATCCATCCATCCATCCATCCATCCATCCATCC
>CAIGQQ010037820.1:10965930-11004571 GCA_903798035.1 Danio albolineatus
AACTAGATAAAAAGAGAACACACTCTGTTTCGGTGTCTCACACTCTGCAGAAACCTGCGTTGCTGTATGATTGTCTGACCTTCTTTGCAAAGAATAAAATTTTAAAAGACACTTTGGGTAAGAATTTGTCTTCTTGACCACTGAGAGACGCCTCGTTAAAGAAATTGCCACTACAATTTGGTGTCAGAATAGTGGGATGTCTTGGAGGAACTTTTTCGGACCCTGCGGACGGTGACTGATCATCCTGGGACTTAGTGTCACAGCCCTGCCCCATGTGTTGAGGGTTGAGGGACCGACCGCCGGGCCCGGAGAGGAACCCCACTGACATCTGGGAAAAAGGAACTCAAGTGGCATCTGAACTCTCTGGTAAGAGACAAATTCTTTTTGTTCATCACTAAATGTAAATTTAGCAGTTGTTGGTACTTAATTGGGCAGGTAAAAAGATTTTACACTGTGACTTGGGCCTTCACCATACTGGCAGATCTTTCTCTGTGGGATAGCAGCGTAATTAAACAAGTGAGATTTGACATCAGGCGGGGATCAAGACCTTACACAAGTGAGATCTAGCAAATCTGGCGGGGATCAAGACCTTTAGAAAAGTGAGATCCAGCAATTTGGCGGTGATCAAGACCTTTTTACAAGTGAGATCTAGCAATTGACTGAGATCAAGACCTTAAACAAGTGAGATCTAATGCCTGGCTAAGATCAAGACCTTACAAAAGTGAGATCTGGCGCCTGACTAAGATCAAGACCTATTATTTGCGTTTGGCTAGCAAACTGCGATTTACTCCCAGGAGGGGGTTGAAATCAGCGGCCGTGCGATTTACTTCCGTAAGGAGGTTGAAATTGGGGGGTGCGCAACTGGAGCTGGATAGCTTAACTTTTCGATTTTAGGTGAAAAGTCGAAATCTGTCGGAGACGTCCGGCAGATTAATAGGTACCGAAAAAGTCCAAAGAGAGGGGTAGCGGCCAGTATGGGGAAGTCCCAAAGTAAAGTGAGAAAATATAATTTGTTTTGGAATATGGAAAAATTAAATGGTGAAAAAGGCATGCAAAATATGGGAAAATTAATGAAGTATAAAATGAAGTATAAAAAGGAACGTTGAGTGTTACTAGGTTAAACACAGTGTAGAAAGTCAATTGGAAAGTCAGAAGAGGTTGTTGTAGAAAGTGTGTGTGTGTCGTATGGAGACACTGTTGATTGTTGGCTGAGGAAGACAGATAAGAGGCAGAGAAAAATGCTGCAAAGGCAGCTGGCATGTAGGGAAAAGAATGGGTGAAGATGAGGTGAAGAAAATAGCGAATGAAAAATGTGAGAGTGTGAATGAAAGACTGATTAGCCCTGCTAACCCTTTTTATAAATCTGTTTCTATATATGTTCTGCCGTATCATCACTATCCCGTGGCTGAGCTGTAAGCCCTGAAAACCGACCCAGACCTCGACTGCTGCCCTCTCAGAAGACCGACCGCACCAACGAAATCCTCACCTCAAGCGAGCGGAGGACATCTGTTTGAACTGGGGAAACGGACGTTTAACAGACATTCTGCTGTGTGCTCAACATGCTGAAGACAAGTTGCAAGAGCGAAGCAAGAAGAAAGCAGAAAAGGAGCTACATGTGGCCCGTGTACGAACAGCATCAAGACCAGAAAACCCAAGATACCGCAAGTTCAAAGGCGACAAAGGTGTCAAGGGTGAGAAAGTTACCAGAAGATGGGGAAACTGGAATGAGACAGGTGGCGATGAGACTTGAAGAGCCTGTGGTACATGTGACGAGAAACTGTACCAATTGTCTGCGCTTGCCACCGAGATGGACTTTGGTCAAAGGATTGACCCGAAGAGCGCAAACCAACATCGAGGAGCTGATGTGCGGAGAGGGAAGAGCAGAACGGAGGGGGTTTGGGCAAGCAGCCAACAGCTACAGTAAAGGGAAGTGAACATTTTTTACTAACAAGTTTAAATGCAGACACATTTTTATACACACATAAACACATACACTGATACCTGTTCTGCTATCTGCAATGAAGAAAAAGCTTGCATTTCCCACTGTAATTTTGATCACAGTAATGTTGATGATATTCCTGATGGAATGGCATTGTTTTTTTGATAATGAAGCATTTTTGAATGTGCCAAGATATTCTATGTTGATTGAGAAAACTTTGATTGAGTTTCTGGCTGATAGTGGAGCCAGCAGATCTTGCATATGACCATGTGACCTGCAGTGTGTAATGCCTTTGACAAACAAATTTCACAAGTCTCTGTCTGCATCTGGTCGTACAGTTGTTGAGCGATTTACAGCTCCGCTGACCTGTGAGACAGAGGGGGGCAAAGTTTTTAAACGTGCGTTTGTTTGCTCACCAAAATGTCCAGTTCCATTGCTGTGAAGGGATATTTTGTGTAAATTAAACCTAGTTCTAACAGCAGATTCCTCTAGAATGAGAGTGGAAGAAGGGGAGGAGTTTTGTTGTTTGCTGTTTGAATCACAGACACCACAGTGGGCCTACGAATGGCTGATTGAAAACAAAGAATGGGCTGATTTAATTTTCGAATTGGCTAGAGAATGAGTAAAACCTTTCGACATTGATATAATGTCTCCTGGTGAACTGTATTGCACGTCACATGTCGTAATTGATAAGGAATTTGAGAAAGCTTGGTTTGAGGCACAGGTGGATGAAACTTTGGTTTTAGAAAAGATGTAGTGGACAGAAGGTTTGTGTGTGATTTCTGTGTCTCTGAGAGAGAAGCAGCGTTCACTTTATCTCATGTTAGAACAGGCTGTATCACTTATCAGTCTGAAAGGCCAAACATCAGTCTTGGTCTGACTGTTTCTGTTTCACCAGTTTGTGAAATTGTGTTGAAGAAGTAGACAGGGAGAAAAGAAAGGAGGGGTAGAATAAAGCGAACACTTGAAAGGGTTTAGGTGTGACTGATTAAATAAAATAGCTGTATTAAGAACAATAACTGCTATTGACAAACTTTGTGTGAAAAATTGTTGCATGGCTGACTTTACGCAGTAGACATTAACCCGGCCTTAGCAAAAGTGCCAAATGAATTGTGGGCTAACAGTAAACATAAAATGGGTTTAATTAAAGGTTGTGATCAAGTGATAATCACTACCAAATCTGATCATAGGCAGTGCCAAAGCACAACATGCTTTGAAGAAAGAAGCCATTAATGGCATCACTCCAGTATTTAAAGCTTTACTGAAGCAAAGTGTTATTGTCCCATGCTTCAATTCAGCACACCTTTTTTGTCCTGTTTAAGAAAAAAAAAAAAAAAAAAAAAAAGATAAGGGATAATGAAATGCCAACAGAATGGCATTTCGTACAAGATTTACAAGCAGTAAATGCAGCTGTCAAGCAAAGAGCTCCATTGGTTCCTAACCCATACTTGATTTTGTCACTAATTCCTGAGAATCACAATTTTATTCTGTGGTTGACCTGGCAAATGCATTTTCCAGCGTGCCAGTGGACAAAGATAGCCAGTTTTTGGTTTGCATTTAATTTTAAATGGCAAAGGCTACACTTTTACACGTTTGTGCCAGGGTTTGCATCTTATTAACTGTTTATAATGAGGCCCTGTTGAAAAATATGGAACCTTTGACTATGACAGCTGGAACTGTTATTTTGCAATATGTTAACGATTTATTGGTCTTTGATAAAAAAACTCGTGTGTGAGATTCGTGTGAGTGACTCTGTGTCTCTCCTGAAGCACTTAGCTATGGAGGGTCACAAGGTCAGTTTAATCAAACTGCAGTTTAATCAAACAGAAAGTAAATTTTTTTGGGACATGTCATTACTCCACATAGCAAATCAAGTCTGACGAAAGGGTGAAAGGTATAAAAGATGTACCAAACCACTAACAAAAAAAACAAATGTTGTCTTTTTTGGTAATGTGCTCATACTAATCGCACATTCAGTCCAAATTATGCAATTTTGGAACAGCCCCTGAGAGCCCTAGCTTTAGGGAAGGGGATGACATTTACTGACAAATTACAATTGACAGCAGAAGCAAAGCAGGCATTTGTAAACATGAAATTACAAATGGCTGAAGCTCCTGGGATTAACTATCCCAACAAAGCCATTTGTTCAGATGGTAAATGAAAGGTGTGGGTTTATGACATCATTACTCCTACAGGACCACGGTGTTAGACTGTGACCTGTGGCCTACTTTGAGCAAACTTGACCCTGTAGCAGCAGGCCTGCCACGTTGCTTAAGAGCCGTGGCGGCTGTGGAAAAATCTGTTATGATTTTGTTGGGTATGCTGATTTGATACTGATGGTGACGCACGCAATGTCCATGATACTGCAACAACAAAAAACATTGCATTTGTCGACAGCTCGCTGGCTGCGATATCACACTATCTTGCTATGTAGATATGGCAAACGTGACTGTTAAGCGATGTACAGGGTTAAACGCCGCCACTCTTCTTCCTACTAAGGAAAATGGGGAAGAACACCATTGTTGCATAACAACACTTGATCAGGTGTGTACATCACGACATGACGTCTCTGACGAGCCACTTGAAAATTGTGAAAATGTCCTCTTTGTGGATGGTTCGGCATTTAAAGATCCACAAACAGGCCAGAACAAAGTTGGTTACGCAGTAACAACTGAATTTGATGTGATGGTCTCTGGGAAATTACCAGAGCACTATTCTGCACAGGCCGTAGAGCTTGTGGATTTGACAGAAGCATGTAAATTGATGGCAGAAAATGAAGTCACAATTTATACTGATTTAAGATATGCATTTGGGGTAGCTCATGATTTTGGGGCTTTGTGAAAACAGCAAAATTTTGATGGTCGACTAATACATGCTCCTTTAGGTGCACCTACAGTGGCTGCACTTAAATGAATTTTACTACCTAGCAAACTGGCCATTTGCAAACGCGCAGCGCACACTAACAACAAAGATTTTGTATCTGCAGGTAACTCGAGGGCAGACGCAGCAGCGAAAGTCACAGCGTCCTGAGACGAGGACAGTTCTGAATGTACTTTGCTATCTGCTGACAATAACAAAGATATCTGTTCTTTCTTACAGGAGATGTAAACATTTGCGACTGGACTGGAGAAAAACAAGTGGAGACAGTCTGGCTGAGTGAAATGTGTGGGAGTGTTGAGGGCAAGGCTTGTTTACCAAAACATTTTTTCCAACACTATGTGAAATTAATTAATGGTAAAGATCATGCGTCGAAAACAGCAATGGTTGCTGAAATGAAGAACTGTGGTTCATGAAGGGGTTTACCACATTTGCGGACAATTTCTGTAGACGATGTGTAATTTGAAATACACAATTTGGCAAAAGCGCTACTGAACGAGATCGTCCCGAGATGAGGAATAAGTTATGAGACTGTACTCATTTTGTTAATGATGCAATGAAACAAGTGGGTCAGTTTTTGGGAATTGATTTGAGAACATACTGCAGTTACTATCCAGCTTCAGGTGAAGCTGAGAAAGAGAAAATGGTACACTGAAAAACAAATTGGCAAAATGTTGTGAAGACACAGGACTTTCATGGGTTAAAGCTCTACCAACAGTCTTGATGTATATGAGAATGAGAAAAAGACCAAAAAAATGAATTTGAGCCTGTTTGAAATTCTCTTTGGCAAACCACCGCGTGTAGGTGTGAATGGGGGAAAACAGCAGTTGCCCTCAACGGATGTGTGTGAAAATGAAATGTTGAATTATTGTGTATCAATGTCTTCTCTGTTGTCTGATGTCTGTGTACAGGTTAAAGCTGCACAGGGGAAGGCCGCAGAGAGGCCGCTGCACAATCTGAGGCCTGGCGATTTCGTGGTGATTCGGGATCTGAGGAGAAAGAGCTGGAGAGCGAAACGCTGGTTGGGTCCGTTCCAAGTGCTACTGACCACTGAAACAGCGGTGAAGGTTGCGGAAAGATCGATGTGGGTGAAAGCTAGCCATCGCAGAAGGGGTTCCATCATCTGAGGAGGATACAACGAGGCAGTAGGATAGAAAGAGGGGCTCTGAAGCTGTCTGAGGAAAGCAGTGAGTTGCTATCTGAGTGAAGCAAGGTCACAGCTGCGGAGAAACAACAGCAAAGTCAAGAGGTGTGTGAAACAGTAACTTCTGAGTTTAACACCAAAGCAAGACACAGACTGGAGGAGAAAGTAACCAAAAGAGAGGTGAACAGCTGTGCTTGACCATCAGGCCCAAACTGAAGATGGATGGAAAGATTCGTTGGCATCCATTCCAAGTGCCTGAAATGTTGAGACAAACCACACTGTTGTTTCTACCATCACTGAGTGTTCTGTTGTTTTCATTAACCTGATTACAACCAAAATATTACTGACATTATAGCCTACATGAGAATGGCCGTAAAAGTGCCAAAAAGAGCTAGCAGTTCATGGCTAGACTGGTTGTCATCCAAATGGGAAATTGGATTTATCGGGTCTGTAATGTAGTATTGCCTATACTAGGAATAGGCTAATGGTATTATGTTGTCTGGCATGTTTATTTAGATTTGTATCATGATCAGTGAGTAGATTTATTTCAGCGTCAACATCACATCAGATGGTAAGGATAACTGTTAATGAAGAGGGAATGAACATTGACATGGATGATGATTTTGACTATGACTTTGATGATATCGACAGCTATGTGGATATGGAAAAACTGTAAATCAATTAAGAGTAAAAATTAGGTGAAGGCTGTTACTTAATTGGAAAATTTTACAAAGATTTGACTATTTTAGGTGTAAAAATGACTATTTGCTTGCTTATGTGTATTTTGGGTCTATCCAAACAAAACAAAAAACAGCATTTGCATGAGTTAATAGGTTCTGTAATTAATCTTAAAAGAGTGACAATTTACATGATAATTGAGGGAAGAATGTAAATGTGATGTATGTTTAAGGGTACAGTAACAACGTGTTGCTGTTTGTGGATGATGTTATTGATAATGAACTAATGATTTAGAGTATTAGTGATTTGTAACTAATTGAATCAATGTTAAACAGAATTTACTAGGTGTATGAAATAACAGTAGTGTAAAATTAACAGGCAATTTCTGTGGTTTGAACCTCTGGAGGTGACTGAGGGTCCGACTTCGGTTGGGAGCGCAATAACAGTGATTATTCGTTTAGCCCGGCTTCCAGGGAAGAGGGATATTTTGGAAAGTAAAAACCTTTAATGGGAAAAATGGATGGTTGAAATATCTCTAGTGTATATGGTGTGTGCAGAAACCTGTTAAAAATGATTAACTTAATGATTATGAACTATGTGTAGTTTTAGAAGCTAATATAGTATGAATTTAGTTTTGTGTTATCAATGAATGATAAAAAGAGAGGAATTGTGGTGGAAATTCATTTATATACATTATAAAGGTCTGTTCTTTTATTCTTCCATGGATGTACTGTTTACATTAAGCTATGTGTGACCACTTTAAAATCTGTTTATCGCCAAACAAGATCTGGGTACCTACATGGTGATTTAACAAGCTATATGTTCAGGTGGTAGTTAAGACTGAAATATAGACAGTCAATGGTTAAATTTGTGCGTTGATGTAACTGTGATTCATTCTCTATGTCATTCCTGACCTTGTGAGCTTAGCGAACTAGATAAAAAGAGAACACACTCTGTTTCGGTGTCTCACACTCTGCAGAAACCTGCGTTGCTGTATGATTGTCTGACCTTCTTTGCAAAGAATAAAACTTTAAAAGACACTTTGGGTAAGAATTTGTCTTCTTGACCACTGAGAGACGCCTCGTTAAAGAAATTGCCACTACAGGGGTCACCACAGTGGAATGAACCACCACCTTATACAGCATAAGTTTTATGCAGCCGATGCCCTTCCAGTCGCAATCCAGTACTGGGAAACATCCATACACACTCAATCACACACCTACACTATGGCAAATTTAGTTTATTCAATGTCTTTGGACTGTGGAGGGAACTAGAGCACCTGAAGGAAACCAGAGTTTTTTTTCCTCTCAAGCTGAGCATTTGTTTTCTGTTGTAAGCGCCCATCAGTGTCACTTTTAAACCCGCCGTCTAATCACAGTGGTGAAGGGGTGGGATAACCACGCAAGTGTTAACAAACAATCTGCTAAAGACTTTTAACACTAGAGCAAGGATACAAGTGGGCTGATAATTCAGGAGGGCTAACAATTCTGACTTCAACTGTACATTACATACATACCCAAAGTTCTCCTAGTAAAAGCACTAACAGACTTATAAATAGAATATAAATAATCATGAAACTGGAACACGAGGCATGAATCTTTCCATCCTTATCAACTACAGCAACCTTGTCTTTCCATTGAATCCAACTGGCCAACGACCACAGACCACCAACCTCCATTCCCAAATACACTGAATTCAGCTGGGTTTCATCACTGTCAAAACAAGAGCAATACCTCAACAGACCACCATTACATCCGAACCCTCTAATAACAACAAAAAACACACGTAAGAGACCTCATTGATCAGTCTACCCTAAAAAAGCCCTTTGAAAAGAATTCCTTTGTTCCATCCAATCAGGCCTGACAGCCGCCTTTGTAACTGAGACAAATCCAAAGCAACCGCTGCCTCTGGATCATGTGTGATACTGCAGTCAGCGATACTCAGACCTCTAGAGTTTGTTTTGCTTAGCTCTGGCTTGGCTGGAATAGCTCTTTATGTCTATAATCTGGCTTGTGCTCCCTCCAAACCTATACATTTGATGATGGTTTTGAAACTTTTTTTAAAGTTTCTGCCAAACTACCCCCCTTAAACCAGATGTTTAGAAAGAGGGACCGCAGCAGGAGTAAAAATAACAGTATTAAAGTGCAAGTCCATACTGTAAGCCAAGCATGCTGTGAGAAAGTGCTTGTGAACATCCAACGTATTAGTGTTTGCCTGGACAAATATAGCAATACTGGTAAATGTAAATGCAATGCTCTATACCAGTGGTTCTCAACTGGTTTGGCCATGGGACCCACATTTTTACATGGTCATCAAGCCGCGACCCAAATTTTTAGGAACTATATTATAATTTTAGGAATTGTAACGAATTAATTTGTATTTATTTGTTAACATACACAAGTAGTGACAGATAAATCATAAGAAAATCACCAAGACTTACATATAAACAATTTTTTATTGATGTCATTGGACAAAATGTATCAAATTATACAAATATTACAAAGTACAATTGCGCATTTCAAAATAAAACGTCCGGTATGAGCATTTCAAAATAAAAGTCCTGTATAAGCATTTCAAAATAAAAGTCAGTTATAAGCAAAATACGTTAAAAATGAATGTTTTACACACACTCCGCGACCCACTAAAAATGTTCCCGCGACCCACTTTTGGGTCGCAACCCACCAGTTGAGAAACACTGCTCTATACTATTTATCCGGGACTTGACTTTAACTTTTTTGATCACCAGCCACTGTGGCAATTAGATTTCCAACATTACTAGCCACTTGCCGTTTTCACTAGCCACAATTTTGTTGTTGGAAAAATATATTTGATACAGTATGCATAAATTTGATTTTGACTTGCTAAAATTTCCTCCTCATTTATTTCGCTTTTTTTGTGTGTGTTGTGTATGAGCTTGCTTAATAAGCATAATGGGATTGTGGTTTCATAATGTCACATTGCAATTAGTTTTTATTTCACATGACTTTTCAGTGCTCAAAATTAAGGATTTACCAAGTTTATCTCTGACTACAACAAATATAAATAAATAATTATTCCTTAGCCACACATTTTTAAGTGTCAAAACAAGCTAAATATAGCGGTATGCATGCACTTTTTATATCTTAAAAAAACCTGTCATTTAAAAAAAAGAATTATTGTCATGTATCTAAAACTGAGCACAGTAATCTGTCCTGGCTAAAGGTCCCAGATCACCAGTTAACTACACATAAATAGGGATTGATCTCATATTAAAGCAATGTTACTGTAAAAACATTATAATTAAACCATATTAACAAAAATAACTGTAAGCAAAAGAAAGCAGGTAAAAACATACTGTGTGTGATAACGAAAGGATGATCCAGCACACGGTTAACATTAGGGCAATTAATAATCTGTATGGTAAAAGCGATAAATAAGGATATACATTTTTTAAATCTATAGCTCTTGGACTATGGGTGCACGAACATCGCTTTTTGTCCACTGTATTTCAAAGAGAACCGATCGCACTAGTTGCGTTTCCTTTAGGGACGATTGCTTTGTGCAAGTAAACGGGAGCAAGCACGCTTTTTAAACAGTTTTTCACCTGTAAGCGCAAGTGATCATCCTCTCATTTGGTATTCACCTGATTTCTTTTGCTTGTGCTAACACAATTATTTTTGTCAGTCATGTTGCTTCCCGATTCTAAGATCACAATATTGCATGAATATTGGGTCATCCTTATTGTCAAACCCTGCTTTTAGGAAAAAATTAATAATTATTTAATACAATTTAATAATTATTTTCAACCAGGCAAAGCTAGTGGGAGTGTCTGTCTAACCCACCACAGCTGAAATCTTAATGTCAAGCCCTGTGTATATCCCATATTTTCAAGAAAACAAGTCACACCTGTTTAAAAAGAGTATGTTTGCACAGCACTTCTGTCTTTTAAAATCTTGTGATTTGGATGCTAACTTACAAAGCCTGATTTGTGATTGAAGGATTCTTTTATAGATTAATCAAAACAATTGAATAAGAGTGGTTACTAAATGAATCTTACTGAACGAATGAATCTTACTTACTGAACCTCAGGACATTATTTGTGCGTAGTTACATTTTGCATACATTATTCAAACTAAATGTCACTTTGATTTTTTACATTTTTGCAAATTTGTCCACAAGACAATTTTATCATTTAAAATACATTCACTCATTCGTTCATTTTTTTGGCTTAGTCCCTCACCAAACATTTTTTAGTTTTATGCCTTACCCAGAATATAAAACACATATAAACACATTTAGATCATTTACTTTAATTAGTACTACTGGATTGTGAAGAGACTTTCAACCAGCACATCAAAAAATGTTTCTGAAGACAATCACCTACTGCACCTTTAATGGGATCCAAGACTATTGGTCTTCAGCATTCTTCAAAATATATTGGTAACACTTTACCATAAGGTTCATTAGTTAATTAATTTACTAACATGAACTAACCATGAACAACACTTGTACAGCATTCATTAATCATAGTTAAACATTTACTAAGGCATTATTAACACCCAAGTCCATTAACATTAGTTAATGCACCGTGAGTTAACATGAACTAACAATGAACAACTGTATTTTCATTAACTAACGATAATTAACATGAACAAATACTGTAGTAAATGTATTCTTCATTGTTTGTTCATGTTAGTAAATGCATTAATTAACATTAACTAATGAACATTATTGTTAAGTGTGACCGATATATTTTATACTTCATTACAAAATAAAGAACAAAAGATATTTCAAAGAATGCTGAAAGCCAATAGTATTGGTTCCCATTGATGTTCACAGTACATATAGCGGGAACCAAAGTTTAGTTTGCAACATTCTTCAAAATGATCTTGTTTTTGTCCCTCAGAAGAAAGTGAGTTGGAAGGGTTTGGAATGACATTCGAGTGAGTAAATGATGACAGTATTTTAATATTTACATAAATATATCTTGTTATGCTGGAAAATAATTCAACTACTTTAATATTGCCTCTATGTATTTAAAATAACATGTGTACGTTCAATTTGATGCAAACACCAAACTGACACAAAACCAATTTAAATATGTATGCTTTGCTCGCTCAGCATTCTTTGCATTATATAAGTTTATAAATATGGCTAAACATGCTTCGTTTCATACAAAAAAAACTTGACTAATATTTCAGAAACACAGTCAAAATTTCAACGCCATAATAAAATAAAAAGTCCTTACCATCTGAGAACGACTCTTAGGGCATCCATTAATATCCTCAATCTTCTCATTTGCTGTGGTAGAGAAAAGGAAACAAATTAATTCTTCCCAAAAAAGAAAACGTCCTTAGTAGTAAGCCTCAAGTGCAGCATGTCCTTCGTGAGTCTCTTTGTCGGACAGATTTTGACCCCTAATGTGGAAACTAGATCCAGCTTGAGCAACTGTGTGGCAGGGCCTGCTGGGATGAGACTGCTCTGGGGCTTTCCTGAGGGTGTCTGCTCTCCACCCTGCGTCCCGACAGGGCCCGGAACACAAACCCCTCACCCCGCGGCAGCTGAAACAGGGCCGTTCAGCAGCCACAGCTGACGACTGCACACATGGCTACAATGACAGCTACTCACTTTACCTCCTGCGCTGTGGGAAAAATGTGTCAGGAATGTGGAAGATGTCAGGTGAGTAAGCAAGAAAGGCAGACGGACTGTCTCAACAGAGGGAGAACCATTCGGGTGGCTGTCGTTTGAATAATTTGTTATTTATCTTATCAGCATAAGTCTTTTATGGTCCCCTAAATGCAGAGGAATAGTTCATCTAAAAATTCTGTCCTTTAGAACTTGTGCTTGTCTTTATTTTGTCATGAAGAAAAAAATTAAATAGAGAGTATTGGTTCCCATTGATGTTCACTGTACATGCAGTGAAAGTTAGTGAGAACCAAAAATGTTTAGTTAGCAACATTCTTCAAAAAATATATCGTTTTTATTCCTCAGGATAAGTGAGCTGGAAGGGTTTAGAATGACATGAGAGAGTAAATGATGTACAGTAAATGGCAAATGACAGTATTTTAATTTTGGTTCCCATTTACATTGACTTTTAATGCTTGTCAAAAGTAAGTCAACGGGAACCAAAGCTACTTAGACACCAAAATAGTGTGTTTGTGTGTGCATTTCGAATGACATGAGGGTGAGTAAATGATGGCAGAATTGTATATTTTGCTCTAATGTTTTGGTTCGTGCTAGACTAGTGTATTTACAGTTTTGTTGGAAGTCAATGAGAACCAAAAATGTTTAGTTACTAACATTCTTTAAAAATGTCTTGTTTTTGACGCTTAGAAGAAAGCAAGTCAGACAGGTTTGGAATTAAATGAGAGTGACCACATGATGACAGAAGTTACATTTTGGGTAAACGGTTTAAGATTTGGTTCCCATTTAGATTGAGTTTTATTATTTATCCACGAAAGTAAATTGGAACCACAACTGCTTAGTTAAGAAAATTCTTTAAAACGCCCAGAATTTTCATTTTATCTCAGCCATTTCTTTAAGACACTTTTAATGTCTAAATTGAACTCTATTAGATAAAAAACAGTCATGTGGCATCTGCAGTTATATTATTGAGTTTAAAATGAATTTCTATTTCTAAAACGTTTTATTCATACATGTTTAATGTTTTAAATGTGTTCAAACACTTAAAGGGGCCTCTTTTAGTTGGAATAGATATAAAAACAGCTTTACTGTTAAAAATACAAGCATTTTGGTCATTAGCCATCAGCCATCCTTAATACAGCAATAAGTATGTGAAGTATGTCATTGCATGCAGCATTTGTGTCTGTCGGACAGGGCAGGTCGTGTTTCAGTTTCAATTGGCCAGTGTGGGATTCCCTGGAGATATAAAAACACAAGAGGACAAAGTGGGATGACCACAATATGTGTCATATAACACCACTTTGCCCCAGAACACTGCACTGTCTGCTGTTAAGTAACCAAATGCTTTCCGGCTCTTACAACACTTTTTAAGAGGACAGAGGTAAAGAAAATGTTAGGAAAAAAATAATTTTAAATGTCTAAGAGTTACTGACTGGGATCGATTTTCGTTTTGAATACTTGTAAGAACAAAAATAAATGCAAAGTAATAATAATAATAATAATAATAATAATAATAATAATAATAATAATAATATTAATTTGTTAACTTGTATGTGTATAAACAAATATAATGTGTACTTTAAATAAATAAATAAATAAATAAATAAATAAATAAATAAATAAATAAATAAAATAACCACATCATAAAAATCCCACATCACAAATGGTCATATTGTTATAATATTAGGCTACATCATTTTTAATCTAATTAATCTTACAGTTAGCACAAGAACTTCGAAATTAAATCAAAATCATCAATTGTAATTATAATTTAATTAATTTGAATGAATGAATAAAATGAATTTAATTTATTTAAAATAGAAAACCCAAAATGAAATAGAAATGTATGTCTACACCTCAATAGATCTAATCATTTTAATCTTATAATGAACTTCAAATATATATATACATACATAACAGCAAACGTGTGATATATTTTTAATCATTAAATTGTACTATTAATTCAATATTCAGAATATATCATGTCTGTATTAAACGTTTTAAATATAAAGTGATAATATAGCCTATATAATTGCATTTTCAAACATGCATTATAAGCATAATGTATTGTATTAAGTATTTTCTTAATATATACTTAAACATACTTAATACTATACATTATACTTAATATATAGGCTACTCAATACAATACACAAATAAATATGCATGATTGAAAGTGCAATTATGTAGGCTAAAATATGACTAAATATTTAACATAGACATTATTTATGCAATGCAGGCTATATGTGCAGTAAATCATTGATCAACTTGTTCTAAGAGAGAGTGAATCGCTCACCGATAACCTGGATGATCTCCGCCAGCAGCACGCCATCGCTCACATCCTGCTGTAGGTCTTTAATCAGACGCTTGTGTCCCGATTTGGCCAAGTAGTGATTTGCCCAGTCCGTGTAGATCTGTCAACGCGAGAGAGAAAATAACTCTTATAAATCCACTTATCCATCAAGAAAAGTTTCAAACAAGTTGCATCCGCGTAACGTACTTTACGTAAGCACGTCTCCGGAGCAGCGACGCGTCTGTACGCCGAGTACGCGCTCTATTCAAATCAACCCCATTGTGCCTTTATTCTGGTTATTCAGCACCAATAATGCTCGGATTCTCCCGTCTGACATCACAGAAAAGCCCCTTCAGAGGGGCAGGGGGAGGAGGGAGACCCCGGGGAGCTTAAATTAAACCTCTGAATGGGTCTGAAAGGAGTCATGTGTTGTTTGCTGTTTGGAGCGGCTCTGTCCAAAACACTCCCGCGTCACGTTACGAGGGAAGAAAAGCGGCAAACATGATGAACAGCAAGCATTAAATGATTCGGTGGAATCATTTTTTTGGTCGTAAACAGCGAACAAACATTGATAATTAACGCAATGCAAGTGTTACTTTGTAACAAAATCATTAAATACGTTATTTAAAATGTTTGTTTCCACCAAAAAAGAGGCAGTGGTTACCTCAGGATTGAGACAGCATGGTTACCTCAGGATTCTGACATTATCTTCCTCATTAGTCAGGCTTAAAATCTAGAGTTAACATCAGTCATTTCTGATTATTTTCCCTCTACATAGGCTACAGAGTGGGACAAAGTCCTAAATGTGAGTTTCTATTTGCCCCTCAGAGAGTTGTGAGCTGTAAACTATTTTGAGGGGGAATAGTCAGAATTGTAAGATGTTAATATATTTTCCCTTAATTATAATGTCTCATGTTTCCCCCCTCAAAATAGCGACTTGCATCTTTAAATTCTGATATATATCTCCTTGAAATACTAAGTATTTAGGTCACAATTATTAGGGGAAACTGTGTACTGAGCCTTAGCAAATCTGACATGTTTTTCCTCTCATAATTATGAGCTACATTTAATGTCAAGAAAAAATTGTCAAGATCTTATAGATCATATCTCACAATTCTAACCTTTTCCCCTGATAGTCATGTTATCTAGTGATTTTAATTCAGTTTAAAGTGTTTATAAGCTTTCCAGAAAGTAGTCTTATCATTAGAATTGTGATAAATCTCAATTTGTTTTAAAGATATATATATATATGTTTTTCTCTGAAGAGCAAGATATAAATTTGCAGCTCCAAGTTTATAATTCACCATTTCAAGCTACGGTACGAAGATTTTTAGAAGAAAAGTCTGAATTGTGAGGTGTCAGTTTTTATCAAACTTTTACTTCATGGCATGAACCAATCATACATTTAAAACTTGAATAATTTTAATCCTTTCCAGTTATTCTGAACTGTAGAAAGTAGCAGATACTACGCATATAGATATTTGTTGTAATATTATTTCAATTTTTGTAGTTACTTTCATATAGCAGCTAATAAATAATAAGTTGCTTTTGTGTTTCAGTTTTATTTTACCAAGTTAATCCCACCTGGACTCCACAGTTTTAAATAAAAATAGCATCCCATAAACATCACAGTTTACTTAAAGGCTGGTGAGTTGCAGGCTTTATATAAACAATCAAAGGCCAGGCAGTGGTCAAACACCTTCCCACACGGGGGGCTGGAGAGCTTGTGTGGTGTTTCATGAGTAAATAAAGACCAATGGTATTACTGCAGTGTTACTCATGTGAGGAATCAGCTCAGATGGGAAACAACAGGTGCGCCACGAGTCCATACACCATCAAAATAAACACACGCTCTCTCTCAAACCGCACTCGCTAGAGTCACATAGACTTAAAACGGCACGCAAAGCCCTTATCATTACCGACAACCAAAGGCAGTGGAGAAATGTATGAATCCAGCTCAGGCTTTGAAGCTTTGTGGGCACAATGAGTCAAATGTAGTTAAAGGTGAGGTGAAGACGGGGAAGTGAAGGTAAGGGTAAACATGACTTCAAGATGTAATGCTGAGGAAATTACAGATGACACTCGTCTGTCAGACTGAACCAGGTCACCACATTGCAAACACAAAATCTTTTCATGTCAAGAGAAATTAGGTTATATTTATTATAAGGTAATTATTCCTTTGTGGTGTAGAGTGCATTAGTGCCTGACCCATTCCTGTCAACACTTCCATTTTTTCCTAGTAGTCTCCCATATTTTTCCCATCTCCCGCCACCCTCCCATTTTGTTATGTTTCTTGTATGGCCCAATCTAGTTATGAAAAATCCGATTTTGTTTGTCAAGTTGCCAGATCTTTTATCACCTCACACAATTAACAAAGTATTTAAATCTTGAACCATTTCTATCTAAATCTGGCAACATAGGTTACAGTCCAATTGTGCTGTTGATTTCTCTTTCTTTCTTTTTTATAATAAATTTTTAGGGGTTTTTAACCTTTAATGGATAGAATAGTGCAGAGAATTGACAGGAAATAGTTGGGAGAAGAGAGAGGGAAAAGGTCGGCAAAGTACCTCGGGCCAGGAATCAAAGTCGGGTCGCCGTAAGCTCTAAATATCAACACTGTATGTTGAAATAAACAGTACAAGGTAATGATGAAATAAATCATTTCAATTAAATCCCCCATTTAACAGTCATCGTGTGTTTACGTTTAGTGCAATGTTGTAAAATGGCTAAATTGTTTTTATCATTATTATATATGTCTTGTATGCAATTGTAAATAAATCTTGCTAATTTGATATTTTAATGACAGCTAGCAAGGTTCTTCAGCAGAAGTTGTTTCTTTAACATTTTATATCATATATTTATGTTCTCCTAGTGTTGGCGTGGCTTTCCTCCAGGTGCTCCGGTTTCCCCCACAAATCCAAAGACATGCGCTATACAGTAGGTGAATTGGGTAAGCTATATTGGCCCTAGTGTATGAGTGTGAATTAGTGTGTATGGATGTTTCCCAGTGATGGTTTGCAGCTGGAAGGGCATCCGCTGCGTAAAACAAATGCTGGATAAGTTGGCGGTTCCGCTGTGGTGGCCCTGGATTAATAAAGGGACTAAGCCGACAAGAAAATGAATAAATAAATAATTATGTAATTGGGAAAAGCTAAATATAAGGGCTAATAACCATCTTTGATGGCTGTTCGTGGCCTTGTACGTACACATATTGCAAAGACATTGAAAATTACAGTTTTATTTTGTGAAATTATGCTGTTTCCCCACTGTGTGTTCTGCTGACCATGATGCTGTCTTTTGAGGTGTCTTTTAATTGCGGTTTTTAATGTTAACTGCTATAAAAAAATAGTTTAGCCATGTGAATCAACAAGACAGAAATGGCTGCTGATGACTATATAAATATAAAAAGTTTGGTTTCTTGTGTCATAAATCCAATGATGCCTATAGTGACGATTCTCTCTGATTAATCAGTGATCAGCAGTGCGTATATGTCATGTTATAATAGCAAAACAGCTCACTTGGAACCTCACCCAAGGTGTTACTACAAAAAAATTACCAATTACTAGGTACAAAACACAATGGAAAAGCCCTCAAAAGTGGTCCGTACCAAACTGAATCATGCAAAGGAAAAGCACCTTTAGACAACCAGCGACTAGAGACAAATCAAACTGTATTTTAAAAACTAGTATACGGTGTTGTCAAAAGTATCAAGTTTGGTACCAATCGGTACTGACATTTTAAAGACGTCCATTTCCCGCTAACATTTGTATGCTGTTGTGCGCATACTTAAACACTGCTGATTGGACATTGTGTTAACATGCTCAACAAATAATTGTGATTGGCCGTGAAGGTCAAAATATTAGTTCAGGTATATTTACACCAATAAGATGTCTGCTATGAACCAACAGCTTTTACCAATTGTAATATGCTGTGGTTTTCAATAAAAACAAACTGTAGTATAGATTCAAAACTAAAAGAGATTATTGACATTAACCTATCTTTCTGAAACAACAGTTGGTTCTGGAAATGGTACTAATACAATCAGAATTGTATTGAGAATTTAATGACTGTTTAAAAAGGAATGAAGGATACAATAATGGATGCATAGATTTTCAGGGAGCAAAATCATCAGTTGGTTTAATGAGTTTTATGCAGTTGACTCTGCTGGAGTCCTGTTTTGACATTTTATTAAGCGCCCAGGTAACATTTAGCAACGAGTATGGCAAATGAATAATTTAACATTCCTCATCGACTTGATTAACATCATCAGTTTCATGAAGACATGCAGGATTTCTCAGAATCGAGTGTTGAGTGTGAATCCTCCATATTGGCCTCTATAGCGAAAAAAGCACTTGATTACTCACAGACACCCATATTCCACATGCCGTCTGAATCAGCACTTCTACTGACAGTTGTGCTGTGAGATGAACTGACCTTTCTATTCTGAGTCATTGAGGCAAAACCCTTCAGTCTGTAAGAAAACACTGTCAATCCTTCAGACACACACAAAAGCAGCACTTAGAAAATAACTCCTACACAAATCCTGTTTTGTTGTATGCAAACGTCACACTAGCGTCTATTATTTCAATGCTTCATTGGGCAGTGCTAAATGACGATATATATCATATAGACAAAAATAAAAGTCTGTTGTTTCATATTAGGCTTTAGTATTTATTTTGTGGATTTAACAAAATCCATTGTACAATCAACTTAGATTTGCTGCTTGTTCAAACTACTTTACTAATTTATAATGAGCTTAAACAAAACAATTACTGATTTTTTTTTGGAAAGGATAACTTAATTGTATAATGTTCAATCCACTGAAATTTGTAAAAACAATTAGTTAACAGATTCGTATTTGGACAACATGAACATGATACTTTTTCATCATTTATGAGTGCAATATTACATGCCATTATTGGGATGCAGGCAGAAACATGAATAACAGTTTTAGTCTTGAAAGCACATTGTTTTCATTTTGCAATTTATTTAAGGTTACTTAATATTTAATATTTATATTTGATTTTGTAATCATTTGCTTTTTCAAAGTGTTATTTCATATAACACTTTTCATATTTTTATTTCATATATTTATTTCATATCTGTACAGATCCCTTAAGACCATATTATAAGATGAATATATAATATTTTGAAATGAATATGAATGAGCACAGTATATACTTTTTTTAAAAAAACTGTTAAAAAAATAGTCCTTTACATGTAATCAACATAAATCATTAATAGATTGAATTTACAGAAACGGTACTACAGTTGAAGTCAGAATTATTAGCCTTGTATATTTTCTTCCCTGGCAGCTAGCTCTCTGCATCTCTCACATGGTCGCCCACTGAAGCTAAGCAGGGCTGCTCCTGGATGGGAGACCACATGGGAAAGCTGGGTTGCCAGCAGGGGGTGCTCCACCTGCAGTCTGTGTAGGTCTTAATGCCCCAGTATATTGATAGGGACTCTATACTGCTCTGTGAGTGCCAACCGAGGTCCTGACTCTCTGTGGTCATCAAAAACCCCAGGATGTCCCCAGGTGTCCTGGCCAAATTTGTGCACTAGATATTTTTCAAAATAGTAGTATTCAGCTTAAGTGAAATTTCAAGGCTTAACTACAGTAGGTTAATTAAGCAAATTATGGTAATTAGGCAAATCATTGTATAACCATGGTTTATTTGGTAGACAATCTTGTATATTTTCTTTCCTGGCAGCTATGTAGCTCTCTGCAACTCTCACGTTCGCTCGCTGAAGCTAAGCAGGGCTGCACCTGGATGGGAGACCACATGGGAAAGCTGGGTTGCCAGCAGGGGGTGCTCCACCTGCAGTCTGTGTGGGTCCTAACGCCCCAGTGTATTGATGGGGACTCTATAATGCTCAGTGAGTGCCAACCGAAGTCCTGACTCTCTGTGGTCATTAAAAACCCCAGGATGTCCCCAGGTGTCCTGGCCAAATTTGTGCACTAGATATTTTTCAAAATAGTAGTATTCAGCTTAAAGTGACATTTCAAGGCTTAACTACAGTAGGTTAATTAGGCAAATTAGGGTAATTAGGCAAATCATTGTATAGCCATGGTTTGTTTTGTAGACAATCAAAAAAATACTGCTTAAGGGGAATAATAAAATTGACCTTTAAATGGTTTTTAATAAATAAAATATTTTATTGTAGCCAATGTAAAACAATTTTTTCTAGAAGGAAAAATATTATAGGTACTGTGGAAAAATTCCTTGCTCTGTTAATCATTGTTTGGGAAATATCCCATTCCTAATCCACTACTGACCCAAGCATGAGCTGTTCAGACGTGTCTTAAGGCTCTGGAGAAATGAACAGGTGGCTCTTTTGCATCATTTCTTAACGAGTGTGTTTGACTACCTATGAGTAAGTTGGGGAAAACTCAAACGGGAGCAAGTTTTCATCGATTCCCCAACAGCTGCTGCTCGGACTCATATTTTTAAAGTCAAAGCAGAGAAGATGAATGCCGTTCGACTACAAAGGCTCTCATGTCAAACACTAATAACAGGGCAGCTCATGTTAGTCACAGACGCAGAATTGTTCCCACAGGCACGACAGACAGAAGCTACACAACGTCCATTCAGGCCTTTAAGTAATATGGCACTTGAAGGTAATTACGACACATCATTTGCTGAGGTGAATGTTAGGTCAGATTTCTGCTCTGCTGACAGCTGTACGCTTGCATGTACACGGCTTTAACCTAAAACTAGAAAACGTGTGGTTTTGACTATCATTATACACAATATTAGCTTTTTGGAGGTGTGAAAATGCTAACTTTTGAAAACAGGTTCATTAATATCACTTTCGTGTCCATCTAAGTATAAAAACATGATTTTATGAACACACTGTGTCAGTCTATAGGCACGAGTGTGTAACCAAAACAACCACGATGAATCACAAAACTGAATCTGACCAGTCGTGAATATGATTTGTTGCTTTTTATGTCTCATTAACCTGTCTGAAGCTACTTTTAGTGCAATCTCTAGTCTTAAACTTAAGACAAGATACTGCTGGCAAATCAGTTTTCATTCACCTGCTAACTTCAAGATATGAGAAAGGATCTTCAGTGTTTTCTCCAGATTAAAAATATCTGCACTTTTAAGAGTTTCCGTTTCAATCCTTTGTCAATATGTGTCAATAGATTGCAGTTCCAAACATTTTTTTTTCTTCCGCACTGAGCCATAAATCTTCTAGCAGCACTTACATATTCACAGCTTCACCGTTTCATCAGCATTGTAAAGATTTTAACAGAGGGATGTTTATACATATTTTAACATTTTATTCTAAATTTATTTATTTATTTTAAAATTATCAGTATTTTTTAATAATCAGCATTTTAAGCATCATTTAGTGATAAAAAGATATTTCCAAAATCCCTTTGACTCTAATATCAAATAAATAAATACATTTTTAAATCAGACCTCACCCAATTTTTGGACTGCTGTTTTACACTGTACCGTAAAAATCAACAAGTTGACTTTAAGTTGTTACTTTGAACTGTTAAGTTAACGTATCTTAATTTGTACATTTATGCACAGTTCATTTACTTAATCATTTTAAAGCACTGACTTAACTGTCTTTTATAAAATAGTCAACTATTTGACTTTTACAGTTTAGAAATGTATGCAAATTAAATAACCCCTAATTGTTAGGAATGCACAGATAAGGAACTTTTGACTAATACTGATAACCGATAACTCTTTAAGTTTGCAGGCTGATAGCCAAATAATATAAATATAAATTTTACTTCAGTAATTTTGAAATGCAAACACATACACTGTAAAACAGTCAACTTTATCAAACGAAATGAGTGTAGTTAACTCAAAATTTACTGAAAGTTCAAATTTGAAAAGAGTTTTGAACTCAATGTTGAAGGTAATGAGTTCATTAAATCCCTCATTACTTCAAAGTTCACAGTACTCATATAGATTAGTTTATTAACTCATAGCAATCAGTTTTCTCAAACGGTTTGAGTTGCCTTAACTTATTAGGTTTTACAGTACTGATGACAGTTGATTTGAGTTCTCTTCATTTATTGAGTTTTACTGTGCTGAAATTGCTTCGTTTACTTAAATGGATTAAGTTCACAGTACTCATTAGACGTAGTTGTTGAACTTAAATGGTTTGTTGCAATCGGTGTTCACAAATGGATTGAGTTACCTTAACTCATTGGGTTTTACAGTGTAGTGAATAACTGATTTATATTAACATCTTCATAAAGCTTGAACTATTAGTTTCTATGGACAACTTTCTTCTCTCTAAATAAAATGCCTGACAAAAAAAAGTGATGCATAAATAAAGCAACACTAAGCCAAAAGCGAAATTCCAGTAAAATAATTAAAAGGTTTCCTCCAGCAAGAACATGATCTGCTTCAAATAGCAGAAATAATACATCGCCATAAAGATATCGGCCTAAAATAATTATTGAACCAATAATTATAAAATTAAAAATAGCATTTATTAGCCGATATCAATATGGCCACCAATATATTTACTAATTATGCTGATACTTTACTGCACACACTATAAAAAAATCTGTTAATTAACAGTTTCCGTATTTTGTGTTTTTTACAGTTGCATTATGGGGGCTTGAACTCTGCCCTGTTGACCTTTGGTGTTGAAAAGTCAACTCTACAGTTTAACAAATGGACTTTTATAGACATTTTAATAGTTTGAAATAATATAATGTATAAGAAATAATATATACAGGTAGAAAAATAAATCTGTAAAATAACATGATGTACTGCCAGCTTATTACAGTGTTTGTGTACCATAATATGCAACACCAATCCAGAAAATACATCACTTTAAACTATTAAAAATGTTCATAAAAGTCACTTTTTTTTTACTTTTCAAGGTTGAAAGTTGTCAGAAGAAAGATCTAGGTCCCATAATGCCATTCAAAAGCATAAATAAATGGGGAACATCTATCAAATAAAAGCATTAATCACAAAATACAGAAAAAAAACTTATTTTAGGGAGTAATCATCATATTTAAACTTAAAACTTTACAAAACCTGTAATTAAAAAAACTGATTGCAGTTCTTAATAAAACAATGAACATGGGAAGTATCAATAAAAATAAAATTCTCCCATATTCAACTGCGGTGTCTTTCCTTAAAATCAAACACCACCCAAAAAAACTCTTAAAAGACCTCCAGCTCAGTGTGCAGCGCGCAGTAAATCTGCACTGGTTCTACCTGCTGCAAGAGCCGTAACTAAAACGATCCCCCTTGCTAAACCTGCCTGGCCACAGATATCAGCAGGAACACTTTCAGCCTGTTCCTCATTCACATGAGCTCTTACCGTTCTGTAGTTCTCGCAGGACGTCCTGCTGTGGCGCCTCTCTGGGATGAACATCCGCAGATTCAGAGCCATAACAAGGCTTTCACAGGTGAAGCGAGCTCATAAAACACTGAAGCCCTGAGGACGGCCTGCATGCAACATTCACGCCTGTAATCAAGTCAGCCGAGTGCAGGATAATTTTAGCGGTGCAATGCATTCTGGAAGATCACAGAGAGATACACCTCGCTCTAAGTGTCAAATGCCAAGACACAAATACATCAGATTGTTACTGGTTTGGCTGGTGGAAAAAAGGAAATAAAAATTAAAGTATTATTCCTGTAAAACATTATATTATATTTCTCTTTAACTCAAATTATCTTTATAAGTTTTGGATATTGAACTCAAAATTGTGAGTTTTCTTGGACTGATAATGTAAGTAAGTTGTTTTAACTCAGAGAATTCCTTTGAAATAATAAATGAACAGGTGGCTCAGTGGTTAGCACTATCACCTCACAGCAAGAAGGTCGCTGGTTCGAGTCCTGGCTGGGCCAGTTGGCATTTCTGTGTGGAGTTCTCCCCGTGTTCGTGAGTTTTCTCCAGGTGCTTCGGTTTCCCCCACAGTCCAAAGACATGCGCTAGGTGAATTGGATAAACAAAATTAGCCATAGTATATTAGTGTGTGTGTGAATATAAGAGGTTGTGGCTGGAAGGGCATCCGCTGCGTAAAACATGTGCTGGAATAGTTGGGGGTTCATTCCACTGTGGCGAGCTCTAATAAATAAGGCACTAAGCCGAAGCAAAATGAATGAATGAATAAGTGAACATTAGTTAAATATATTGAGAAACTCTCTAAAGTTAAAAACAATGAATCTCTCTCAGTTGAGTTGACTCAACTCAAGACAGCTGGTGAACTTGAGTTTGTAAGTTTAACCAATGTGAAATGTTTTACACAATGCAATGTCTATTAAATATGAATTAGAAAAAATAATAATAAAATGTAAATAAAAATAAAAAATATTGTAAGAATATACAATAGAAATATAAGTTTGATTCTACTGAGTAAACTTTGAATTAACATTTATTTCTTAATGTGAATAATAGTTTGCACACAACCATATTTAAAATAAGTACTAAAAATGATAATGCTGGAAGAATAAATGATGATTCTTATAAATAAACTGAAATTCTGAATATATCATGAATAAAAATGCTTTAGGATTTATTACAACTTTATTGTAAATATCATTAAAATGATTACACAACTTCAATATATTAGGACTTCAATGGGAATTAATGATTGCAAATAAATGTATTGTCTATTGTTTAGGAATACATAATAAAACATGCACTTAAAAAAACACTGGATTGTTTTAAAGCAATATATTTTGGATTTAATACAGACAAAATCATGTGTTGTGTTAAAAATGTTACGTGAAATCTTTTTTTTTTTTTTTAAAAACAACGGTTGCGTTTGTCTATATTTGACCCAAATTTGGTTTATACACCCAGTGTTTTTAACATCATATAAATGTATTTTTATTACATCAATAATTATCAAAAATCTGTTTTATAATAATTGGTTTTTTTTCTAAATCCTTGGTATTAAAAACACTTATTGTAACAAGTAATTCCTTCATTTCTTTCCCTATACTGTACAGTATACTCATCTTAATGTCATAATATGCACTTTAAAAGAAAAACTGGATTGTTTTAAAGCATTGAGGGGAGGGGGGAGGGGGTTTAAAATGTTATTTTAAATGATTTTATGATAACCCAATGGTTGTATTTTTCATATTTTACCCTGAAATGTGATGTGAAATTTGGTTTAAATAACCCAATTTTTTTTGACATTGTATAATCTTGTTTTTTTATTACATCAATAATAATCCAAAGATTTTTTTATTTTTTCCCCTAAATTCTATGGTATTAGTGAAAACTTTATAATTATAACATGTAATTCCTTAATTTCCCTCCCTATATATTTTTCTTAGTGTCTCTCAAATCATTCCCAATTCCTTTCTTTTGAACAATTATATCTTCTTTAGTCTTTTGATCTTATGCCTGACCCAAATACCAACAAGTGCAAACTTTGTAGCCAAAACACAGAGATTATAGTCAAGACCAGTGCTTCTATTCCTGCTTCAGCCACTAAAAACACTTGTAGCTGATGTCAGTCTCTAAAGTAAAAAAACTGTCCTTCTCACACACATGTAAAGAGTGTATATACACACACACACATACACACCGAGTATGTGTGAGGTCTGACGGCTGTTCGAGAGCTGCTGACAACAAGCAGGAATGTGTGTTCGAGTGGTGAGAAGAGTGACGGATGGTCCACATCACACCTCTCCACCCCCTTTGCACACACACACACACAAGAAACCATCCATAGCTACAAGACCCTCGAGTCAAAACCTGCCAGCATAAGTGTGTTGACCATAGCTGAAGAGTGCAGAAAATGAAAATGAAAGCAGGAGATACATGTACAGGCATAAAAATTGAACTTACTGTAAAATATGGAATGTCACAGAATTTGGACAATTTTGGAGAAATCAATCAAAAGTGTTAATGTATTGTGAATCTTAAACTACAGAAAAACACAATTTAAGTAAGAACTGTGTGTGATCTGTGTGTGTGTTTGAATAAACAGTGCATTTTTATGATACATTTAAGCTAGAGTTTTTTTTAAACAATTAATCAAGATTAATTGCAGGCAAAACAAGTTTGTATTTAAATAACATTTCAAGAGTTCACACTTAGCTGATGATTGATAATAAAGCGTATTTGGCATGCTGTCCCGGGAGAGAGCCCTGAGCTCAGAATATCCTTGAGCCCGGGGCTCCCTCCCGTTTAAAGGGCGAGAGGAGAGTTTGAGCTCAGGTAGGTCTCGAGAACTCCCCCTGCTTGTGAACGTGCTGAGAAATATCTTGAGTTGCTTAAGATGGTATTTAAAAGTAGTCAATTTACTTATGTACGTATGTTTTTTGGACGGTGGGAGGAAACCGGAGGACTCGGGGAAAACGCACGCGAACACGGGGAGAACATGCAAACTCCACACAGAAACACCGACTGGCTCGAGGAGAGGCCGAACCAGCGGTGTTCTTGCTGTGAGGCAACAGTGCTAACCACTGAGCCACCGTGCCGCCCTATCAGAGAAGGGGAGGAGTTGGGGTGGAAGGGGGGATTCTTCAAGACGAAGATGACCGGAGTAGAAAGCTCTGGTAATTTATAGTGTGTAAGGCTTCGTCTGATTGGTGCATTATGCTGAGCTGATGTGGTACCAGCTGTGTTCAATCATAAGCACGTGATCCTCTCGAAATTAGTTTATAAATAAACCCCACATGGGTGTTCTGTGTGTGTTTATTATGTGTAATGCACACATACAGGTATACATGTATACTTTGGAAATATTTACATATATATTATTATTACTTTACTGTTTGTTTATATAGATAGATAGATAGATAGATTTTGAGGTAATAGATTTAAATTTTCCGGGAAGGGATCATGTGTGAACAGGCCATTTTTGAAAATACCGGTAAATTAGTTCTGGCAATTTTCTGGAAAGAGAAGTTGTAATATTACTGGTAATTTTCCTGAATGATGCTCTGTGTGTTAATGCAGAAGGAAAATTGTTTAGAATGTGCTGACGTGAGACACATCAGAGCATTCACATCCGCACTGTTTATGAAAAAAAACACCTTTGAATCCTTCTCCAGACACATTTAGCTGCTGCTTGTTAATCAGATGACTATTCTATGTGCCTTCTTAGTGTCAACTGTGGTAAAAACGATTGATAAAATGTTAATGATAAGCCGCTGTGAGGTTACCTGGAAGCTCTGCGGTTAGCTGCGAGACGCGCGTGCACGTGAAGGAGCGCTCCTGTGAGTCAGATTTTAGTAGCCTACATTTTAGTAGTCTTTTGTTTTAACAAATACTGTATTTCACAAGCTGCTGTACGCAAATGAACATCTTGATATGTGAAAGTGTTCCTCCATATATCTTATATGATGTTCATGATATCCATCAGACTTTTTAACGTCGGCTAAGCTGTTTTAGTTGCAGTTAGCGCTTCTGCCTTTGGATGGTAATGTCAGTGGATTTTTTCCTAGTTATTCGATCCGTCTCTGGGACAAAAGCATCAACTTGAATGCTAATGTTTTAAATAAAAGTGAAATCATCAAGAAAAAGACTGACCCCTTCATGTTTAATACAAGCACAGCCGTTTAGAGCTCATTTTTGGTTAATGATGTCAGAATTTACCGGTATTTTGAAATGGATGTGTGAATGGTTCTTTCTGGAAAAATTCTGAAATGGTCTTGCCTGTGTGAACAGCACATATTTGAGTTTACCAGTAAAGTTGTTCTGGTAATTTTCAGCATATTTATTGTACAGTATCACTGTGTGAAAGAAGCTAACATCAGGCACTGGAGCATCAGAGCAAGGCTTATTAATATTCATGACCCTTCCAAATATGGTCAAAACTGAGCTTTTCATTCTAGAGGTTATAAGATGGGTAATAAATGAGCGTACACAGCAATTTCTGAAAAACTTCACACAGCCACATACATACTATTTAGATATCCGAAAACAATTTAACACTTTGAATCAATGCACTCTATGCAAAAAAGAAAAGAAAAAAACATTTGTTTAACCATTAAGACCATTCTTAAGTGAAAAAAAAAAACATTTAAATAAAATAAGCAGCATTTGGTGGTTTTTCTCATACAAATAGCACTGAACAGACAGGCCTATCTGACACAAAATCAAACTCACTATAATAAAGCATGAAGTTGTAGCTCAGTCTGTGTTGTGTCAGCAGTGGTGTAACGTGAGAAACTCTTCTCTGGAGTGTCTCCATTAGAGCTCTAATCTAATAATGCACACGGCCAGGCACACGGATCGCAGATGTCTCATTTATTTTACGCTCCTCTCATCTTAACCGGCCATCAAATTCGATTTCTAAAGCAAATGTATTCTTTCCCTCAGCTAAGCTTTCCGGGTCACTCCAACTTGACCTTAATGTTCTTTATCTGGAGTGAAAAAGACTCCACATGCTGGACCCTGGCTTATCATCAGGAACAATCTATCTGAAATCCATCAATCCATCCATAAATTAAATACATGCTACAGCGCCGATCAAAAGTTTGAGGTCAGTTAGAGAAAATAAATAAAAGAAATTGGCATTTTTATTCAGCAAGGACATATCTAAAAGTGACAATAAAGACTTCTAAATTGTTAGAAATTCAGTTTCTATTCAGTAATTGTTTTTTTTCTATAGCTTTATAGCTTTATAGCGAAGGAAATCAAAAAAAGTTTTGTTTTCAAAGTTGATAGTAATAAGAAGGGGTTCATGAGTAACAAAACGATCATCATATTAAAATGATGAAATTATTAATTCAGATTTGTGTCACAGGAATAAATTATATTTAAAAAATTATAATTAATAGAGAAAATGAGATATTACTTTTGTGGTTTGTACCGTATATTTAATAGCAAATAGCAAAAATACTGGCAACCACACCTGCTGTTTTTTACAGTAAATTTTGCGGATTCAATTTTTACAAGTCTTTTTTTAAACAAATATTTACTTTTTAATAACTTCAAAAGCATTAAAATGTATTACATTCAATATCTTTATTTATTTATTTGATTATTTATTTATTATTATTATTATTATTATTTTTTTTTTTTTTTTTTTTTTTTTTTTTACATATGCCATAGACAAATTTTGTCATGGTTTTAGGATATTTAGGTCTGACCATAAACAAAGATTAACAATAAATGCTCTAGGATATTTCGAAAATGATCTGCTTTCCTGAGAGCTCATGATAAAGTGAAGGTGTGGACAGCAGTGAAAGTGAATGAGCACTGATTGATACTGAAGGTCAAGCATCATAAGGAGCAGAGTCAAGCTGAAGTGAGGAGTGTAATCAATCATATCGTCATGGTGACAGAAAACACCGCTTTCCATTGGCTGATATGCATCCATCAACTATTTGATACACCACTTGAAATAAAAAAAAAGTCTGGATCAACCAGAATAATTAAAAATGTAAAACCGCCTACATCTGGAACTCATCGCAACACAATAAAGCAACAAAAATAACCGAGCTATACAATACAGAATCATGCTTTGTCAAATCAGCAAACCAATATTTTATTTCATATTATTTTTATATTTATAACTTTATTTGTTTTTAGGTCACGCTTGATTTTGATGGTCACTTGGATGTCATAGATGAAAATGTATATTTAGGTCATTTAAGCCCAGGGTCAAAAATGTCAGGTTTTACACGAGATTTTGTTCAAATGACAGGAGGGAGAGAAAAAAAAAACTTAGATTTGATCTATTGCAAGGCCAGAAATATTAAAGTGAGTGGACCATGGTAAAATAGTGTAGATGTTAATGTCTACTCTCAAACTAAAGTGCATTATTTTACAATACGACATTACTGTTTTTTACTTGGAATAGGAGAAAGGTCATAAACAGAAGGTTTGGTGGGTATTGTGTTTAGTAGTGATGTATCAGATCATGAATTTCATGATTCGAATAACGTTATGAGTCATGAAGCAAACCATTTTTCTGATCAGAAACTTTTGATTTTAACAAATGTAACTTAGAACCTGTAATTTGAATACAAATGAAAATAGAATAATACAAGTAAAATTAGGTTATTTACAGTAAGACCAAATCTGGGACTATTTTACAGTGGGAGAGCACTTTGATTTGATTGATTGCTCAGCTTTTGCTTTTACCATATAATAAAAACAGGAAGATTGGTGCATTTTAAGTGAAGTTTATTTCTAAACTAGTTTCGAGAGGATCACGTGCTTATGATTGCTTGCAGCTGGTCCTGCATTATTCAATTTATGATTCACCAATCAGACAATTCCTAAGCCACTATAAATACCCTAAGTTCCATATCACAGCCATCTTCGTTTTGAAGAATCTTATCTTCCACCCCTACTCCTCCTCCTTTCCTAGATGGGTGGCACAGTGGCCCAGTGGTTAGCACTGTTGCCTCACAGCAAGAACATCACTGGTTTTAGTGTTTACCACGCCAACTGACATTTCTGTGTGGAGTTTACACGTTCTCCCCATGCTCACGAGGGTTTCCCCCGGGTTCCCCGGGTTCCTCCCACCGTCCAAAAGCATGCAACTTAAGTTAATTGACTAATCCAAATCGGCTCCATAGACATGATCCTAGTAAGTAGTTATCTCTTAAGAGCAATCACTATCTGTTCATTAGCTGCAACAGCAGGGATGTTCTCGTGATTGACCAGAGCTCAAACTCCCCTTTTGCCTTGCAAACGGGAGGGAGCCCCAGGTTCGAGGATCTTATGAGCTCAGGGCTCTCTCCCTGGACAGCATGCCAAACAAGCTTTATAATCAATCATCAGCTGAACTCTTGTGTGAACTCTTGAAACACATTTTTCAGCATTAGAATTTGTATTTTTAAAACTGAAACCGCAGAAAAACGTTAGCATAAATGTGTATCATTTGAGCAAATATTTTCATGAATATAGATTTTTTTTTCTTTCCCAGAAAAAAACAATGCAATCTCACAGCAATTCATAACTTTTTCATTGAGTGGCTAATTTGTATGAATTTTGTACATTCTCAATTGTACATTTCTGTATGATTTGCTCATCTCCCAATGGCGGTTGGGTTTAGCGGTGTGATTTAGAGGGGCACACCTCCTCTTAAAAATGTTTGTAATAATATACATTTTTGTATTTTCTGATAATACGTAAAATAGTTATGTTTCCTCGTTGGATTGGGGTGACTAAAGGTGACTTTGTGTCTCATTTGATTGTGTGAACTGGAAGTCAAGTCAAAGCCTTCACACAGAGATCGGAGAATTTTTTCATCAAATCTGCATATTTGAGAAATCTTTCTTACTTTTTCATACCAGTGATGACCATAAATACACTTCTAGCTCCCTACATAGTTAGATAAAATAGAAAGCTTGCTCAGAGGTTTGATGTAGTGCATTGATCACACAATGCTGTTGTGCGTCTGTGTATAAAACTGCTAAAGAACAAGCCAGTGTTGGTCATTATCCATAACTAGGGCAGTCATTGTTACAAAGATGAATAGATCTATTACTCACAGCAGATACTGTAGAAAACGAACAGCACAGATGATCTGTGGGAAATCTTTGCTTTTGTCCTGGTTATTATCATTCTACTAATGTACAAAAAACTGGAGTTCTAGCATTTTTCCTACCATATTGGGTGATTTTTGTTCTTGCTTAAAACATGAACTCACTTTATAACTAAGCATATTTATACTTCATTTATTCATAAAAACAAAACTTTTGTCACTTTGCACCTAAAGTGAATCCAGTTTGATTAAGAATATTTGGATATTCATAAAGAAAATGCTCATTTTTGCATTTAAACAAAGCAGATTTTCAGGATTCAGCCATGATCAGTTTCCTCTTTCTAAATAATCAGAAAGAAATTGCAGACAATTAAAGCTTCTCATCTCAACAGTGAAAATAAAGAAGCACACGTTATTATCTTCTGAGCACTGAAAACAAAGCAGCACAGTCCTGTTGTGAAAACTCAAAAAGACATACTTCATCAGTCTGAAGGCTTATTGTAATTGCTGCAGAAAGGTTTTGTCTTTAGTTTTCTCATGCTCTGCTCTCTGCGTCTCTGCCGTGACCCCTAAACCGTAATTATACTCCCCGCGTGACCTAAAAGTGCCCCGCTTTTAAGTGTTTTCCCTCAGCCTGTGATCAGATTTCGGTCTAGTTAAATTAGCCGTCCTCTCACCCATCAGGGAAAGGAAACCACAATTCCTGGAGGAGAATGGACCATTTTAGACCGTTACCACACAAAAGCCTGAAGATGACAGAGGAAAGAGACACGGCCGACTGCATTTATTTAGAACACTGGACACTCCACCGGTTAAAAATGTGCCGAACCAATACTATCTCACTGCAATTTGTAACTTTTTGATTCAGTGGCTAATTTGTATGAAATCGTACAATCTCATTCGTACAATTTAGTACAATTTGCTCATCCCCCAATGACGGTTGTGTTTAGTGGTGGGGTCAGGTGCCATGCCTCCTTTTAAAAAAATCATACATTTTCATAGGGCTGAACTTGTACAGTACTAGTATTAGCCACTAAACTGACAAACGTAAAAATAGTTATGGGATCAGGCTGGCTGAGCTGAACTAGTATATTAGCATTCGATTAATGACACCTTATTGATAGTTAGCTGGCAACATGAAAATGTGCCAAAAAATGTGTGTCATTCATTCATTTTCCTTTTCAACTTTGTCCATTTATTAATCAGGGGTCACCACAGCAGAATGAACCACTAACTTATCCAGCATATGTTTTATGCAGTGATGTCCTTCCAGCTGCAATACAAAAATATTGTATTGTATGGTTTTTACATATTATATTTTATCTTTTTTGTTTATTATATTGTTTAATAATTATTTATTATTTATATTGTTTACATTTATTTTCTATTTTTGTTTCTTATTTTTATGTATTTTTAAAACCAATTTAGTGTACTGGTTATTAGTCATAACACAAAAATAATTACGTACATAATTATTGGCCAGAATACTAAAAATAAAGAGAAAATAATTAAATAAACAACACAATACATTAAAAGAAAAACAATTAAATAAACAACATGATGAATTACAAAATTATTAATATTGACCTAAAAAGTTTATTAATAAATATAATATTAACAGAATCTGCCAACTTTGTTTTTGTTTAACAAAATCTGCGATTATAATCAGGAGTTTTGACAGTATAAGAACTAAAAACATAAAACAAGAAAAAAAAAATTTTAAAGAAATTTTTAGCCTTTTAATTAAGGTTAATCAAGGTTTGCATATTATTAAACAATATTACTGAAATTAATATAAAAGGCAATGCAGTGGCACAGTAGGTAGTGCTGTCGCCTCACAGCAAGAAGGTCGCAGGTAGGCTAAATTGTCTATAGTGTATGTGTCTGAAGGAGTGTGCATTGATGTTTCCCAGAGATGGGTTTCAGCTGGAAGAGCATCCGCTGTGTAAAACATATGCTGGATAAGTTGGTGGTTCATTCTGCTGTGGCGACCCCAGATTAATAAAGGGACTAAGCCGAAAAAAAAAGAATGAATGAATTAATTAATATAAAAAATTAACTAAAGTAAACAAATAGGCTCAACAATGCAAAGAGGTCCATGTGGGCCTATAAATGATGACATTGCAGGCAATTTACATATAAAATAATTGTATTTTATCTTTTAGAGATTTTAGACTTTTAATATTAGCATTTATAATGCCCCATTCACACGGGGCTTCAGCGTCAACGCTTGACAAAGGGCGTGTCTAAAGTTGGGGCTGACGCGATCGTCATAGCAGCGTCAGCCAATGAAGTTAGTCAACAATCGGCTACTGTCTGAGCTGGTGTATTTGCATACAGCGATCTGATTGGCTGACGCTTCCGTTGGCGCTTGAAGAGTTGAGAAAATTCCAACTCCTGCAGCGAACAACGCCTCTGAAGCGGCGCCGACAATCCATTTAATCCATTTGATTTTGATGCTGTAATTTCTTAAAAATTATTATTATTAAAAAGACAATAAATCAACAACAAAGAGCGTAGCATACACTCCAAAAATGAAATGACATTTGCTGCTTGTTCAAACTATGTATTTAAAATGAGCTGAAACAACACAATTCTTAAGGGTTTTCAAATTAATTCAAGTCACTTAAATTTAAACATAATCCCTTTATGTCATCCCAACACAACTCGATTGTGTGGATCCCAGCATTTTTTACAGTGTACAAATGAAAAGAAACAAATAAATAATTAAACACAGGAAATAAATAATCAAACAACAAAAAAAAGAGTTAACACAAAGTTAAAATTAGAAATACAAGTGGACTGGCGAAGTGTTTTGCATGTGTGTGTGTTTTTCTGCTGGTGTCCGCCGTCAGCACAAGCACTTGAAGTGGCTTTGGCCTTGTGTTAACATGACAATCTCCAAGAGCAGCCCTTGACTTCTGTTCATCAAACATTAGATTGATGTGAGCGCCGCCAAATGCGACCTCTCGGCCCCGGCGGGATTAACAGCCGCATTCAGACCAAACAGAACACAGGAAACGTTTCTCACAAGTGCTTCTTTCAAGATGAAGAACTCGACGCGCTTCTCCAACGAGAGCTCAAAGCCATCTGCGCAAAAAGCAGAGTGCGCCACTCCAGTCTCCACTCTCAAAATAAACACTACACTTTTAGTTGCAGCATATTCACACACACACAAACACACGCCATCTGCTGGGATGAGGCTATGATATACAACCAGACTGAAACGGAGATGTCAGTTATCCATGTTTTTCAGCATGCGATGAATACTTTTTGAAATGATGGGTTGCACTTCCTGTTTATATTTAAATTATTTAGTTGTGTTTGGGGGAAAAAAACACACCAAGATCGACATCTTTAGATATTGTTATTATTAATTATGTTTATTTGTTCCCCCAGAGATGGGTTGCAGCTGGAAGGGCATCCGCTGCATAAAAAACATGCTGGATAAGTTGGCGGTTCATTCCACTGTGGCGACCCCAGATTAATAAAGGGACTAAGCCGACAAGAAAATGAATGAATGAATGAATGAATGTTTTCATGTCTGTTCAAACACGCACCCAAAACCCAGACTTTTGCTCTGCTTCAAATCACATGTACTGAATCCGTTTGGGAAACAGCATCTATTTATCACTATGGAGTCTATTTAAAGCGTCTATTTATCACTATAGAGCGCGTCAGCTGACAGTCACGCATCACTATATGACTGTTTTGAGGATTGCATAGGAGCGACGGCACCTGACATGAAAAGGAAAAGGAATCCCGCCGTTTTAATATTTATTTCAAAGTGTTTCATGCCTAAATAAGCCGAAAGCACAGAACGGACTCACATTTAAGAGCAATAGGCGGGCCCTGGTGGTTCGGCGGTATGGGTTGTGTATAGGGAGGATCGGCTCTTTAGTGGTTATTGTCACCCTTCAGGGAAAGACTGAAAATATGAGAAAATACCTTTACGGGATGATAGCGGGATAGAACTGTAAAATACAGGAGAATCCCGCAAAAAACGGCAAGGTTGACAGGTATGGCTTTAAATAATATATATACATAACGAATAATATGACCATACAAAACTATCAATCAATAAACAATATGTTCAAACCTCTGACGGGGACCAAACTTAGAGACCACATAACTCCGGTTTTGGAATCTCTCCATTGGCTACCAGTCAGAGTCCATATTGATTTTAAAATCCTCATGCTCACATACAAGGTTCGGCATTGTTTGGCTCCACATTATCCATCTGAACTTTTAACACGGTGCTCCCCTTCAAATGACCTTCGTTCCTCAGACTCTGGTCTTTTAACAGTGACTACCTGACTCCAAGGCTCTGAAACTCTCTCTCTTATGACATTAGACAATACAATTTGATCAGATGGTTTAAGTAGCACTATTTGGAAAAAAATTGATTCATTTTAAATTGATTTGTGTGATTCTGTAGGGGAGTAAATGTTTTTTGAAAATGCATTTATAAATAGTAAACAAATTACAAGCGTAGGTGAATACAAGAGAGCAAAGATACAAGTGAAATGCCACAGCCATATCACCCTGCAGCCCAAAACCAGTTACTCACTGAAGCTAAGCAGGACTGAGCCTGGTCAGTACCTGGATGGGAGACCACATGGGAAAACTAGGTTGCTATATTTCTCTGCAGCACGTACATTCAATATTTGTACATGCAATTTTTGGGTTATTTATGGCCTGCTGATAGTAATTCATTAAATTCTAATAAGACCACTTTTAATAGGGTATATACACAGCTAGTGTTTCTTCCCATACTGATAAACTTCTGGTGAACGGTTAATGTGACTTTTGTTCATTTTATACGGTTCCTTTTACAGCATCGATGTTGTAATGTAATTAAAATATAATCAGTTAAATAGACTTTAGCATTCATTTAGTTGCTCGAGTGTAAAACGAGATAAAGCCGTTTACACGCACGCGCCCATCAGGATTAGCAGGCAAGCGCAGAAGCTCCACCGAATATACTGGGGTTCCGCGTACTTCCGCATATACCCTATCTTGTTTGGACGAACTGTGTGGGGGATAATGACACTTCATTGTACACAGATTTTAAAAATTGTTTACAGATTGCTTACAGTTTAATCAAAGTTACTCTCACAATTTGTGCAAAGCATCATGGGACAAAGAGAAAAGGTGGATGACAGACGTGCTGATGTGGGTCTGACGTCTCAGAGGAACGTTAAACACCATTAACTAGTCTTCACCTTCAACCACCAGACAGCTGTCTACTCCGACTGTGCTCTATGAATAATAAGTGATCTGATAGAAATGATTGCTCCCTCTTGGTATGCTGAAATATGAGATTTGAAGACATTTTCCGGAGTCTTAACCTATAAAACTTGCACTATACCTCTGTATCAACGGAGTGTTCATTTAACACTAAAGCAGTTTTGGGGAAAAAATAAGAGTAGCAAGCCAGTGAGCATGTGCTTGTCATGGGTAATGAGGATTCTAATTCAGCTTGTATTCTAGAGCTATCAAAAAACATTTAAGAAATCATTTCTGAGATTTACTAAATGCATGAGTTGCAAAATATTCTCTCTTTGATCAATTCTGAGCTTAGTTTTTAACACTAGATGGTGCTCTAGGATAGTTTTTACCCGCAAACGGTGCTTTAGCCCAGTGATTCTCAACTGGTGGGTCGCGACCCAAAAGTGGGTCGCAGGAACATTTTCAGTGGGTCGCGGAGTGTGTGGTCAAAAAAAACAACAAAAGTTTATTTCTAACTTGTTTTGCGTATACCGGACTTTCATTTTGAAACGCGCGCACAACAACCGATCCCTTTGGAATCGACGTGGAAAGCGTCACATTGAGCAACATAGAGAGTCAGCTGGTGGCGCTGTCATGTGATAATACGCTGAAAATGAAATTCAGTGAAGTAAGCCTCTCCCAGTCCCAATGTGATCAAACCCATCCCATTCAGAACTACGTATTTGTATGAAAGTGGCTTCTCTTCCTTGGTGCAGCTTGAGTCTAAGCAAAGGAACAGGTTAGACAGAACACGATCTTCGGGTAGCACTGTCTACCATCACCCATGACTTTGAAATTCTTATCACATCAGTAAAACACATCCTCACTTATCTCGTTATCTTCCCAAATTACTCTTAAGTGAAACAGATGTTTATAATTGCTGTCATATTAGATGTAAAAATGGTTATGGATGTTTTAATCATTTTACAATTGGCTGGTTTGTTCTGTTCAACAGGATCAGTGTTAATGTTTTATTAACAGTTCAGTGTTGTTTATGGTAACAACATTTTCTTATCCTAACCGCTGTTTACAGTGTTTGTCATTTTTATTTTGTAATATTTCTATAATTTGATACATTTTGTTAAATGTCAGCAATAAAATATTGTTTATTTGAAAGTCTTGCTGATTTTTTCATGATTTTTCTTTCTCTACTTGTGTAAGTTAACAAACAAATACAAATTAATTATAATTCCTAAAATTATATTTCAGTTTCTAAAAATTTGGGTCGCGGCTTGATGACCATGTAAAAATGTGGGTCCCGTGGCCAAACCAGTTGAGAACCACTGCTTTAGCCTATTTTTTATTAGTAGATAGCGCTCTAGGCTAGTTTTTTAACACTAGATGGTGCTCTAGGCTATTATTTTTTTTACAGCAGACGAAGCTCTAGGCTAGTTTTAAACAACATATGCG
>CAIGQQ010037820.1:11021946-11034800 GCA_903798035.1 Danio albolineatus
CAACTCAAAAAAGCTACATACACAGTTTGATGGCATAATCGAGTATATAAAAAAGAAAATCAAACACGAGAGTTTAAAAAATCCTTTTGTACAATTAACTACTTTCTTCCACCATTCATTCACATCTGCAGCTGACCGTTAGAACAGCAGAAACCGTTGCTACTTCACAAATGTCACTTCACAGCTAGTATTTAAATGATTCTCTTGGGTAAAGTCTAAAGTGATGACAAAACAGAGGATTTTGCTGACATTTTAACACTATAATGCCGAACAGCATGAAATGCCATCAGTCTACCGAGATTTCCCAGTATTTCTCTGCTGCAATTGGGATATCACAATAACTAACCCCGAAAATGTCAAAGCAAAGCAAATACTAGCAGATTACTATGGTATAAATACAGTACTACAACATACAAAAGAGAGAGATCGACTTAGAATGTCACTTAGCTGTCTTAAAATGATTTGTTCAGCTGTAGTTTGAAATTAGAGTTTTATCCCTCAGGACTTATTATGCGGTATCTGTTGCCATCTTGTGGCGGAAAATCAACCCTCAATATCTTTGCTCTGCTGATGGCCGCCAATGTGCTCAATCTCAGAAATTATATCTTAATAATCTAAATAATTAAATTCTTACCTAAAAAGCACATTATGTTGTCCAACAGCTGCAATATTTGTCAAACTGTAGTCCTCTGCTTGCCACTCATGTGGGCGGAGTAATACACAAGGGTGAAGAGACTGTATGAGTGCTATTATAGCAGAATATCACACAGCTTTCAGCCAATCAGATTTGAGAACCAGACAGAACAGTTATAAATAAATTCATATTGTACAGCCTTATAGTCATTTCTGTGTGAATTATTCCTTAAAGACTGCATCCTCTGACTTCCATCTATGCTTGTTTCGAAATAATCCTCTCTTCTTTATTTGAATGCCTCCAATGCAATAAATGCAAGTGACCATCAGGTGAAAAACATGGAGATGGGAAGCCCATATAAATGCATGGATGTATTGTTATGCTAATGTGCTTTATCTTATTCAGAGCTCTAGTGCAGACGCTCAGTTGACTGTATTATCACATTAAACCCACTAACACATTCAAGTCAATGTGGAGACAGAAGCAAAGCCAGAGCCTCCAGGGCAAAGTGCATTAAAGTCAATGAGCAGCAGCACAATGACACGGGTTCCAGACACTGGGTAAGTGTGTGCAAGTGTGACACTGGACAAAATGTTTCAATAATTAATAAACAATATACAGTAAAGTCACAATTATTAGCTCTCTCGTGTCTTTTTGTTTAGTTTTAAAATATTTCCCAAACGATGATTAACAGAGCAAGCAATTTTTCACAGTATTTCCTCTAATATTTTTTCTTCTGAAGAAAGTTTGCTTTATTTCGGCTAGAAATTGCCCCCTTAAGCAATATTTTTCTCGACTGTCCACAGAACAAACCATCGTTATACAATGACTTGCTTAAATGCCCTAACTTGCCTAGTTAACCTTGTTAAGCATTCAAATGCCACTTTAAGCTGAATACCTCAGAAAATACCTAGTAAAATATTATTGACTGTCATCATGGCACAGAAAAAAGAAATCAATAACATAAACTAGTTATTAATTAATTAGTCATGTCATCTCATTTTCATCCGCTTATCCGAGGTCAGGTCGTGGAGGCAGCAGTCTTAGGAGAGAACTCCAGGCTTCCCTCTCCCCAGACACTTCCTCCAGCTCCTCCGGGGGATCCCAAGGCGTTCCCAGGCCAGCCGAGAGACTTTCCCCCAGGCCTCCTCCCGGTGGGACATGCCTGGAACACCACCCTAGGTGGGGTCCAAGAGGCATATGAAACAGATGCCTGAGCCACCTCAGTTGACTTCTCTCAATGTGGAGTAGGAGCGGCTCTACTCTGAGCTCCTCCCGGGTGACAAAGCTCCTCACCACCCTGCCACCCTGAGAAGGAAACTCATTTTGGCTGCTTGAATCCTTGTGTCCTTTCGGTCATGACCCAAAGCTCATGACCATAAGTGAGAGTAGGAATGTAAATTGACCGGTAAATCGAAAGCTTACAGACCGGTACATTGACCGCATTACTGCTGCCGCTGCACCAATCCGCCTGTCAATCCCACGTTCCATCCTTCTCTTATTCGTGAACAAAGCCCCAAGATACTGGAACTCCTACACCTGGGGAAAGGACTTTCCCCCAATCGGAGGTGTCAAACCACCTTTTTCCGGTGGAGCACCATGGCCTCGGACTTGGAGGTGCTGATTCTCATCCCAGCCACGTCACACTCAGCAGCAAACTGTCCCAGTGCATGCTGAAGGTCCATGTTCGATGAACCCAACAGAACAACATTATTTATTAATTAGTTCAATTAGTTAAAATTAGTTCGTTTGAAATTGTAGTTATTTATGGAATTTAAAAAAGCCATTTCTGGAGTGCTTTTATTGTGTAAATACATAATAACAAATATGAGTTAAATGAATGAGTTGCCATTTAATAACAGAGCAACACACACATCTATATATCTATATATCTATATACATCTAGTTAAGACATCTATATATCTATATATCTATATACATCTAGTTAAGACTTAAGGGCGTACTCACACTATGCTATCCGAACCGTGCCCAGGCCCGTTTTGGGCCGAAACACGATTGTGCCCCCTCCTCTCTCTCCCCCGACGGCCCGCACTCACACTGCGTTTTAAGCATCCGTACCCAAGCCCGCTTACGTCATTATAGTGCAACGTACTAAAGATAAACAGGAAGAGCTACGCTGAGCACGCTGAGCACAATGGAGTCCACAGCTTTGTTAAGAGCACGGTTCGGATAGCATAGTGTGAGTACGGCCTTAAAATTGCTTGTAAGCTGAATACTAGTATCTTGCAAAATAAGTAGAAAAATATGTCACCATGGCAAAGGCAAAATAAATTAGTTATTAAAACTATTACTTTTTATTTTTAAAAGTGTTGAGGGGCGGTAAAGTTGCTCAGTGGTCAGCACTGTCGTCTCACAGCAAGAAGGTCTCTGGTTTGAGCCCCGGCTGGTTCAATTGGCGTTTCTGTGTGGAGTTTGCATGTTCTCCCCATGTTGATGTGTGTTTCCTCCGGGTGCTCTGGTTTCCCTCACAATCCAAAGACATGTGCTATAGGTGAATTGAATAAACTAAATAAGCTGTAGTGTGTGTGTGTGAATGCGGGAGTGTATGGATGTATCCCAGTATTGGGTTGCGGCTGGAAGGGCATCCGCTGCGTAAATTATATTTTGGATAAGTTGGCGGTTCATTCCACAGTGGCGAGCCCTGATAAATAAAGTGACTAAGCTGAAGGAAAATGAGTGAATGAATGAAAAAAGCATTGGAAAAAAAATCTTTGTTAAGCGACAATTGGGAAATGTTTTTAAAAGAACTGAAGTTTTACAAGAGGGCTTATCATGTTGACTTGACCTGTATATGGATGTATAAATTAATTTTATTTCAATAGGCATTAAAGCAGGGGTGTACAAACTCAGTGCTGCTGGGCCGGTGTCCTGCTGAGTTTAGATCCAGCTTGCTTCGTTTCTAGTATTTCTAGTAAGAGCTAGGAATGGGCCGGTATAAGATTCTGACGGTATGAAAACCCTGGATAAAAATATCAGGGTTTCACGATTTCACGGTATTGTGATTACTGCTCTAAAATATATTCTTTTTAAATGTCTGGGTCAAAAACAAAACATTTTTTCCCCTTTGAACACAATATATTTTATTTTGAGAAACATTTACAATATTTTGGAACAGTAAACATGTCACATGCTAAACAATTTTATGATTTGTTTCAAGAATATGATTTTATTTAACCCCTTGCAGAGTTTCTGTTTGATGTCTGAACTGTATGTTCTATTTTGTTAAGTTATTTTATAATTTTAATAAATATCTGACATGTCTTAGTCAGTTTTGCGCAAGTTTATGCTTGGATTGAGTTTGAGTTTTCAGTGTCACATGATCCTTCAGAAATCATAATGCTGGCTTGGTGCTCAAGAAATATCATTATTACCAATATTAAAAACAGTTTAGTATTTTTATTTAAATATATTTTTTCTTAAGAATTCTACATAAATAATACATATCTTAAAAAAAATAAAGACATATTCCCTGTCTCTTTTGACTATCCTTTAAAAAACAGAAGTATGTTTATTTGCATAAAATTATTCCACAAATCAAAAATGTCCACATGGATGTACTTGGTGTGAAGATCGTGTTGATGCTGATCACGTGTTGATGCTGATCGTGTTGATGTTGATCATAAAATCAAGCTCATGATGAAAAAAGTAAATCATGTTAATCGTTTAGAATAATAGAGAAGGAGAGTGCAGTACACGCTCTGAACACTAGAGAGCAGTGTTCACAACATCAATGTCAGAAATCATCTCCTCCTTATATCAATGTGCCTTCTGCCCTGATATTCATTCATTCATTCATTTATTCATTCATAAAATAATAAACAACGGTATGAACATGCGTTAATTAAGCAGATACACTGTTATTCTTTGACTATAATCTTATTGAACTCAGTTCCTCAATATACACACCAACAGAGCATATATCAGTACAATCAACATCATATGGCACATAAAAGCAATAAAAATTGGTCAAAATTACAAATGTTTTCATTTGTTGGGACTGAAATGCAGGGTTACTCCACCAAATACTGATTTTATTACTCATCCTTAGTTAAAAAAAACATTGGTATTGTGATGTCTTAAAATGAATATAAGCATGTCTAGAAAAAAATCAAAAAACATATCTAAACACCTTTAAGTTATCGTATGCGAAACTGCTCTGAATGAATCATCAGGAAAAAAAAATTATAAAAAAAAATCACTCAACCACGTTTATTCATTCATTCATTTATTCGTTTTCTTTTTGGCTTAGTCCCTTTACTAATCAGGGATCGCCACAGCGGAATAAACCGCCAACTTGCGGATGCCCTTCCAGCAGCAACCCGGCACTGGGAAACACTCATACGCTCTTGCATTCACACCCACAATACATTAGGGTCAATTTAGTTTATTAAATTCATCTATAGCGCATATGTTTGAACTGTGGGGGAAACTGGAGCACCTGGAGAAAACCCGTGCTAACACAGGGAGAACATATAAACTCCACACAGAAATGTCAACTGACCCAGCCGGGACTCGAACCAGCGACCCACTACACCACTGTGTCGCCCCACATATGTTTATTTAAATGTTAAATACAGTTCAAATAAATGTTTATTTCCTCATATTTTAGCAGCAATCACTGAATTATTACGCTGATTTGCTGCTCAAGATACATATATTACAATTAGCAATACTGAAAACTGTTTCTTTTGATGAATCTCCTAAACAATAATGCAGTGCAAGAGCAAACCTCTATGAATACGCAGTACGTCCAGTACACATTCAACTATTGCTTTCACTCTATCTCACACATACTATATATATAAACACACACACACATATGCATCAGCTAGTATCACTAAACGCAGACCGCCAGCGCAGCTGATCGCCACACACACGGGCTAAATTTACAGTTTCTCAGTACTGTGTAAGACTTGATTCTGCTAAAGCCTGTGTTAGTGAGCCAGAGCTGCAGATTTAAATGTGCACCGTCGACACAATCGCTGTGCAATGCTGTGCAGTGATAAATAACATTCACCACACTCAGATTTGGCCAAGCAGTTCACATTTAAAATCAATCCTGTCTGTTTTGAATCATTTCTATGTACACAGCTATGGAAAAAATTTAGAAATTACTTGTTGATTGTTTTTGGTATAGGTTTGCTTAAAATGGTTATATTTGTTTTATTCTATTAAGGTCTGAAAATGCAAATTTCAAATACAATTAAAGCTGCAAGCAGCAATGAAAGGGACCTCACACCCAGATTTACCGCCTCCCAGTAGCCTTAGGATGACAGAAAACAGTGGACAATCATAATTTAAGCTGATATATATATATAAAAATACAGATTTTCGCCAAACTTCCTTCTGTCAGCAGGTGGCGCTATTATTGTGACTTAATTTTGGCATGTAGATGTTTTCAGGAGAGGAATCTTATCAAAGGTGAATGTTCTGGCTGATCGGACATTGTGTGGCTGAGTTATAAGTACTTCCTTCTCTATCGCGAAACTGAAATTTGTCAGTCCATCAGATACACCCTTTGACGAAGAACTCTAGTTCTTCACAATTTAACATCGCCAATGCCTTTAGATGACAATATCCAATTTTGGTGTTGATCTGGTAAAATCCCTAGGAGTTTGCTAAAGTACAATGCTTAGAAATAACTTGCAAAAACTGCACTTTTTTTTGCAGCGGAAGATAAAAATATCCGACATCCTGTTGGGTTTCAGATTTCACTCCAAGAGACTTTTCAGAATCAGAATCAGAATCAGAAAGAGCTTTATTGCCAGGTATGTACAAACATACGAGGAATTTGTTTTCGTGACAGAGCTTCCACAGTGCAACAGAATTACAGAGACAGGACAAAAAACAGATAATAAATATATTCAAAAAAAATAGAAGTAAGTGTTAAATGCAAATATACAAATGGACAAGTGTATGTACAGGTGTATTACTATATACAACATTATATGTGCAGCTGTTATGTGCAAATTTTTTGTAGGTATTGGCATGTTTGATGTGTATGCCAATTTTTGTATGTGTGTGTGTGTGTGTCTGTGAAATGTAGCTCGGGGGCCACTCCGTAAGATGTGCTTAGATGGCGCTGTTGAGCCATTTTGCCACACCAACTTTCCAAATGTATGACGTAAATTTTCACAACTTCTGGCGCATGTGCAAAGTTTCCTGAGTTTTTGAGCATGTTTGGACCCTTAAAGGGCCATGAAACCTCCGTCTCTTAGGTCAAGTCTACCTCAGAACTTTTTCAAAAAATGTTCCGAGATGGGCGTGGAGCTTTGCGGGCAGAGGGTGGAGTGGGCGTGGCCGGCAGTGCAGGGGAAAAAGAGTGAAGCAGCAAACAGCTGGCTCACAAAATAAGACAAACCATGAGGAGACCCATGATTTTATAGTTTACCAAGTTAAAATGCAAAGAAATAAACTGCAAGCAGTTTAATGTCCTGCTACATTTGTTATTTGTAATTACATGTGCACATAACCACACTTAGTTTTATCATTATAAAGATAATCTTGTTTAGCGTATATAAACATTATAAATGAGGGGGACTTCTCTCTTAAACATGTGTGAACAGCAGCACGGATATAGGCGATAAGTAGGGCCAGACGGAATCTGCGGAATTTTTTTGCTATTTTTGCAGAGTATTTTGTTAAAAATCTGCGGATTTATGCGGAATGATTTTGGGAGTAGCATAACTAAAACCTTATTATATTTAATAAAAAGTAATGCCTTTTTAACTTTTATTTAATGTTTACAATGCGAATCCAATTAGATCCACTTTATTTGGTAAGCAAAGCAAGTTTTTCATATAAAATATCTACTAAAAGACAGAAAATTGTACTTTACAAACTGTACTGTAAATAAATCATATGAATTTTTTCATATTAGTCAATATTATTACTGAAATTACTTTGAAAACTGAATAAATATAAATTACCATACATTTACACCAGTAAATAAACAGAATCAATGTTGGGCTAAAAATCTGCGGAAATCTGCGGAATTCTGCGCGCGCAGATTCCGTGTGGCCCTAAGTCTCAGTGGCCGCCATTCTCCAATTCTCGTATAGCTCTCCAGACAAAAACGCTTGCTGCAAACCAACAGCTTTGCTGTATCGGCCCTGACAGAATCACGGGAAAAACATGCAACAAACTCCGTGGATCATGTAAACAAACACATGACCTGTGCCGTGCATCTTACCCAGTCAATGGATCACAGCTTGGCAGATCTGCTTTGCCTTTGGAAAGCACATGCTCTCATGAATAGTTAAGAAGCAGCGTCTTCTCATAGGATAAGAAAAAAAATATATATATATAAATAAAATGATAAATATACAGTGCACACAAGAATGTAAAATTTTATTTTGTATGATTAGTTGCAATTATTTATTTAACAGCACAACAGTTTTCATTTAATTTGTTGTAACTTAAAATCTGTTATTCCAGCAAATATTGCTTTCTTAACTCTTATGCTAGTACGTTGGTATTGTGTTGTCTAAAAAATGAATATAAATCTGGCACCTTCACCTTTTTCATCATTGTTTTTTGTTAGTCTGTTTTAATTCACTTCAGTCATGCATCCAAAGGCCAAACTATAGTGCCTTGATTCTTCTAGATCAGTGTTTGTCCAATCTGTACCCTCCTGACAGAACACACACAAGAACACACTCTCCTTTCCCTTGACAAAGCCTTAAATGGCATTTGAGCGAGTTTTTAGGGAGAAAGAGAGAGAGAGAGAGAGAGAGAGAGAGAGATGTCTCCTGGGTTGCCTAGCAGACTTACTAACTCAAAAATAAACCGAGTCACCCTGGCTTGCTTAGATATGACTGGAGAACAAACACACACACAATAGCTCGACACTCGCAGGCTAGTAAAACAAACACTCTTCCAATAGCCTTTCAAAAAGAGTGACATGGTTTTATCCTTAAATATACCACAGTTACTATTGTGACCATGCTAAATGGATGTAGTAAAGTGTCAGCGTCATAGTATTGTGAGAGAAATATGCACAGGTTTACTGCTGATCTGTGGAGATGAGCATCTGCATTTAGCCATACAAGGCAATAACTTCCCTGTTTTTCGGTTAGGGATGAACAACAAATTAAAATCAAATCGAAACTGATTTAAAAAAAAGCTTCTATTCTCATGCACATCTTGTCATGGAAGCACGGCACTGTGATCACCCAGTGGTCAACTTGATGTCAAAATAACATAAAAAAACACATAAAATGAGAAACAATTTGATGTCAAAACCTTGATGTCTATTTGACATCCGCACATTGATCCCCTTGTGACCACCAAAAAATAACGACCAAAAAATATTATAATATTGGAACAGTTTTGTTCATCTGAAAGCTTCAATTCTAAGCTTTGTATCCCTACAGAGCATGTAAACTTCCTTAATGTCAAAACGACACCAAATTGACATCTAACACTGGCGTAAAAAACACGTCAAAAATGTGTTACATGACAGTCCTGTCAATCATTTTGTTTTCTTGACTAATAATAACACGACTATGAAATGTCATAGAATTATTTATTTCAAACACTCTACTAAAGTTATGAGGTGATTTTGGAGTTAAAACATGTCATTAAATGTGGTATACTCACATTCTTTCAGATAACACAACAACACAGAGCTATAGTTTACTGAAAAGTGACGCAAACAGATGCCAAAATGCAGAATTATTTCTGAATTGTAGCATTTAAATCACCTTAAAAAAAATTTGTGTAGCTTGTCAGTAAAGTGTTGCCCTGAATAAGATTTTTTTGCGCACGTGACTCAGATGTGTCTATGTCTTGACAGTGTGAACATACCAGACTGCATGGAATCTGATCTTTTTAATTCAGATTTGTGCCACTTTTGTATGTAGTATTAAATCAGACACAGATCTGATGTTTTGCAGTGCGACTGCAGCGTGAACGGTTATGTCGTATTTCATGTGACATTTACATAATCTTTGTGCGACATGTGTCATCATTCTGTGCTGCAAACATCATCACCTCCTCAGCAGCTGTAGAATTGCACACAGGGCGATTACATTGTCACAGAAAGTTGGTTGTTCATTTTGAAAAAAACTATTATAATTGAAGGCAAAACTGGTGCTTGTCAACCAATTTGGTAAACGGTTGAGGCACACGATAGCGAACGATACCGAAGCTGAAGAGTGTTGGGGGCGTTGCGCATAGGGAATCTGTACGCAAAGGAGGGGGCACTTTCATTTTAAAGATTTCTGTTGTTTATAATGAAGTAAAAATAAATAACTCTGCAAACGGAGATAAACCAACTCCGCCTTCACTGTTCAATCTGCAGCTGCTTATTAACCCTTAATGAGTTCACTACACCGGTGGTCAGAAAGACGGTTGTCATAAATCAGAAAATGATCAGTGTTTTCAATCACAAGTGACTTATTTTAGGATTTAAATGGCGAAATACACATTAGTAGTAGCAGACCAGCCCTTTACAGTTCATGAAATACACCACGTTTGTCTGTGAAAAGTGCAATAATCATATAAAGCATAATCTGACAACGTGCTTACTTCAGTATACACGTTGTGTGCATAATTAGACATTTTGTGCTGTCCGTTACTGCACTTTTGTGCATACGGGTCAGTTTAGGACCATGATCTGTTCACACTGCAAATCTGATATTGGCCACATTTATAACAGCAGTGTGAACAGCTATGCAAAAAAAAAAATCAGATCTGAGAAAATATCAGATTTGAGCACTAAGACTGGCAGTGTGAACGTAGTCTTAGTAACTGCTGCTCCATCTGAAAGCAGATGCAGTTGCTGGCAAAATCTTTGGTTAATAACGCAACACAAAAATCTGGTTATCAGTTGATTTAAAGATGATCTGTATTAATCAATATTGGAAATTAATTGGGCGATACTGTACATTTACTTAATTTTAACCTTTGCCATCATCTAACACTCACCTAAAAGGTGTAAAAGCACAAATTTAATAGTACCTTTCAACACAATCTTTTGAGAATCTCAAAATGTAGATAAAATCCGAATATTGCCTAATAGTACAAGCACTATAGTGTAGCAATAGTTGTAACTGACAATTTTTCAATTTGAGACACATTAAAGAGACATGTTTACAATGTTGTTTTATAGACAAAGCTTTATGTCAATGCACTAACTAAAACATACTTTGTTGGTAGCTTGTAAACATCGGTGTATTTGATTTTATGTCAATGCTATATAAGTACTCCATGCTTGGTTTGAAGTGTTTGTAGGAAAATGCATATGGAGAAGACGGAGAGTGTTTCCTGCAGATGGCTTTGTCAAGCTCAAACTTCCAAAATAAACAGGTTGTGAAAGATATAAAGATCCAAAGACCCCTAATACCAAGCAATAGACAACGCAATGCATTAAATTGACTGTATGCAAGAATGTTCATGTATTTTAATCCCTTTTTTGTTGTCAATATGTGAACGGCGTGTAACCAAACTAAAAGATCTACTACTTAGAGCCTCACTTCTGTAATATGACACTCGAAACAACAGCTTATACATATGTTGAAGATAACACCAACACACCTATTCTGTACAGTAATGCCGATGTGTCATGCAATAAAAAAGAAAATAAGGTCTCACATAGCCAGATGGATATATTATGTCGTCTGAATCTCAATCTATGCTTTATCTATATATCTTTCTTTACAGTATAACCATCTATGTGTCATAAGCATGATATAAATCAATATTTATCACAATCTTTTGTATATTTACATAATTAAAGCGATAGTTCCCCCCAAACTGAAAAGTCTGTCATCGTTTACTCGTTCCAAACCTGTTTGAGTTTCATTAACTGTTAAATACAAAGGAAGATATTTTGAAGAAAGCCACAAAACCAGTAACCATTGACTTCCATAGTATTAGTTTTTCCTATTATGCAAGTCAATGGTTACCAGCTTTCTTCAAAACACCTTCTTTTGCGTTCAGCAGAAGCAAGAAACTAATAAAGGTTTATAACCACATGAGCGAGAGTAAATAGTAAGAACATTTTCATTTTTGGGTGAACTACCCCTCTAATTCCCTGAGCTCAACACAGTCTCTCTCTCTCACACACACTACCACACACACATATGCAATTCTAACCTGTGTGTCCTCTCCGCTGTCAACATTGTGATAGTTTTTGCTAGGCATCCACCCGCTCTGGCTCTGGAGGTGGAGGTGAGCGCTGCTCTGCGGGGGGCTGGAAAAACAGGGCCGGGGGGCCACAGCTCGGGTGGGCACCTGAGGGATGGGGAGGGCGCTGTGGATCGGCTTCGGCAGTCCAGACTTCATGTTAGAGACCACCAGGATAGCAGGCATCTTCACCTGCACCCAAAACCAATCCGATGTGTCTTCCCACACACTGCAGCATCCAGCGTGCTGGAGATATTCCCAAATACACTCCCAACGGTCTTATTATGGCATTATTGTTCAAAATAACTTCAATTAAAAATGAAAATGTCCACCTGTATGCTGAGAAGTCTGAGAATCTCTTGTGAGGAATACACAGCGCAGCATTCAGTGTGATTGAGATATTCCCAAATATAGTCCCAACGGCCTTATTATGGCATTATTGTTTAATTATTATAAATTAAAAATGAAAATATCCACCTGTATGCTGAGAAGTCTGAGAATCTCTTGTGAGAAATACACAGTGCAGCATTCAGTGTGATTGAGATATTCCCAAATGCAGTCCTAATTGTCTTTTTATGGCATTATTGTTCAAAATAATAATAATAATAAAATATTCCACCTGTATGCTGAGCAGTTCGAGAATCTCTGAGTGAGGAATACACAGTGCAGCATTCAGTGTGATTGAGATATTCTCAAATACAGTCCCAAATCTCTTTTCATGGCATTATTGTTCAGAATATTAACAATAATGATAAAATATTCCACCTGTATGCTGAGCAGTTCGAGAATCTCTATGTGAGGAACACTCAGTGCAGCATCCAGTGTGATTGAGATATTCCCAAATACGGTCCTAATGGTCTTGTTAGGGCATTATTCTTGAAAAAATAAACATAAAAAAATACAAAAATAAAAACAATCCACCTGTATGTCGATCAGTCCAAGAGACTCTTCAAGAAGCAAATGCGAATCCGTTTAGATTCAGTTCTAATCCTGCTGTTCGTGAAGTCTCGAAAAATGACGGAATCATGGAAAAGTGCAGAAACACAGAAGAGCAGCAAGCGTAAGACTA
>CAIGQQ010037820.1:11034810-11058834 GCA_903798035.1 Danio albolineatus
CATGAGATGTTTGTGTTACACTTTACAATAAGGTTCATTAGTTAATGCATGTACTAACATGAACTATGTAGGAACAGTACTTTATTTATTAATAATTACTAGCATTTATTAATCCTAGTTCAACATTTACTGACGCTTTATTAACATCCTTGTTAACTTGAGTTAATGCACCCTGAGTTAACATGAACTAACTGTATTTTCCTCAACTATTATTAATTAATATGAATAAATATTGTGATGAATGTATTGTTCATTTTTTGGTCATGTTAGTAAATACATTAACTAAGATTAACTAATACAACCATATTATAAAGTGTGACCAGAGATTTTCACATAATGTACGTTTCTTCATTTAATAGATAGCTTCATCTCAGTTCACTTGAATATGTATGTATGCTAATATATGTGTGAATATGTACAAAGCATACATTGATTTTTGGTGTCAATATAACCCTTTGGAAAACAAAATATAATTCATTTAACTATCCATTTATTTTGCTTCAGCTTAGTTGCTTATTTATCAAGGATCGCCACTGCAGAATGAACCACCCAAAATATGATTTATTGGCTTTAATAGAACAGTTTTGTCTGGTTCCTGAATCTGATTGGCTGATAGCTGTGAGATATTACAGTAATATCAGCACTGCTACAGCCTCTTTACCCTTGTGTATTACTCTGCTCACACAAGTGGCAAGCAGGCAACTACAGTTTAACAGATATTGTAGCTGTTGGACAACAATGTACTTTTGAGTTTTTTTTTGGTGAGAATGAACCGTAGTTGTTCATATTCATAAGGACAGTGTGTATTTTAAAAATTCATAATTTCAGAGATTCAGCGCATTGGCGACCATCAGCCTGTCATACTGAGCAGAGCAAAGACGGTTGACGTTCCACCACAAGATGGCAACAGAGACCACATAAGAAGTCCTTTGGGGAGAAAAACTGCATTTTTTCAGCTTACCTTTCAAACTACACCTGAACAAATCAATACAGAACAGGTAAGTGACGTTCTAAGTACGTGACATTCACTCTTCTTTTGAATGTTGTAGTGCTGTGTTTATACCATAGTCATCTGATAGCATTTGCTTGGCTCTAGCTTTTTTGGGGTTAATTATTGTGACCTCCCAAGAGCAACAGAGAAACAATGGGAACTCTCTGTAGACTGATGGCATTTTATGCAGTATAGTCTTAAAATGTGAGCAAAATTACATGTTTTTTCACCACTTTAGACATTACGCTAGAGAATCATTCAAATAATAGCTCTAAAATGACGTTTGTGAAGCAGCAACAGTTTCTGCTGTTCTGACGTCAGCTGCAGATGAGAATGAATGGCGGAAGAAAGTAGTTCCTCACACAAAAGCATTTTGAGATTCTCTGTGTTTGATTCCAAACCATTAGAAAAAGACATTCCCTTTTATAAATACTCCCTAATATACCAACAAAAAGTATTTTTATTAAAAATGTAAGAAATAAATAAGGATTTATGACGGTCAAAAACAAGTTAACTGAGAAATTCCTTGAATACCAAGTGAAGATATTAATGTATTGCAAAAATATAGAAAGTCAAAAGCCAGTCGGGTCACAAGGGTTAAATACAAATCTGGATATACTTTTTTTCCTTAGGCTGATTGCAAAAAAATAAATGCAAATAAATAATATCTTTAGCTACAATCTTTAACACTTTGGTTGCAACTTTGAAGGGCCAATAACTTTTTTTCTAATCATACAAATAACTGCAACTTTAAAAATAAACATTTATCAGCCGATACTGATAAGGCAACCCAAAAAATTGTGGACCCCTACTTGTATGATGGTTTCAAACACAACAAATATTATGCACCACAACTGCTGTCAAAATTGATAATATAAAAAAACATATTTTGAGCAGAAAATCAGTATATTATAATTATTACATCATTATTGTATTATATCTTGATAATGTGACATCAAGACTGAAGTAATGAAGCTGAAAATTCAGCTTGCATCTCAGGAATAATTAATATTTCAAAACAGACTCAAATAAAAATGTACTGTATTATATTAAATTGAAATAATATTTCAATTATTATTAAATAAATGAGCATAAAACATCTCACTATATATTTAATCAATGATATTAAATAACATAACAAATAAAAGAGTGAAGAAGTCAAATCCATTTTCTGGAGCCCGCACTTAACTTGATGAATTACGCTCTTATCTTCAAACACAGCTTTGGGTATTGATATTGCAATGTTTGGAGCTTTGCTGTAGGAAACATAAAAGACAGAGAGACATATGGTTGCAAACACTCGCTCTATATGCATTAACTACTGTCGACCAATTGAAATGTAATGCTCAGCTAATGCCCTCATAATGACGTCTGGATCAATATCCCACCATCTGCAGCCGATATCATGACATTTTATGATCTTATGCCCGCTGGCGGATGAGTAAGAGCGGCATTAAAGGGGTTGTTCATTTTCATGTCATCAATAACTCACACTTTATGTTGAAAATCTGTCAGTCAGTTTCTTTCTTCTGTTTAACAAAAGAAAGACACAATTAAAAATTACATATAATGCTACTTATTTAAAATGAGCTGAAACAAAACAATTCTGGAGATTTTTTGGGGAAACGTAATTTATTTATGTTCAATGTACTTAAATTAGTTACATTAACTTAATGGATTTGTGTTGGGACATGAATTGTGTGTTTTTTTACAGTGTATATTGAAGAATGCTGTGGGGGGAAAACAGCCTTGACTTCCATAGTATTTATTTTTTTTGTTCATAATATGGATGGTGAATAATATGGTATGATATTGGAAAAAATTGACGTTGCTGTAATGAGGGTTTGGCAACAAAGGTGAGGATCCAAATGCAGCTTTATTTTGGGATGTTCTTACAGTAGGGATGGGTGACGTAAAACTGACGTTTCGACACAGTGTCGAGATCCCGAAGAGCAAGTGTTTCGAAATACTGCACTGACAACAAGTCTTTTTTTAAATTTCCTGAAGTTATAATATGATCCAAATCCCAGTGATTTTGTGGCCCACAGCAACATGACGTAGGATGTTGATTGACTGGCACGCATTAATGTCTCCATAGTGACGCGTATAAACATGTCCACAGAACAGGATTTGCAAAGAAACTGGGATTAAAAGATCTGTTCCAACTCTCTGTGATTAGCTGCTGGTCAAGAATGAGCTTTACACGTTTAATTTTTTTTTTAAACGCAAAGACAGTAAAATTGTAGTGCAAGTACAACAATATACGAAGAGCAACAATGTACAACAGCAAAACAGTGCAAATTTAAATATGTGTGTGTGTGTGTACTGTGAACTTTGTAATGGCATTTGTGTGTAATCATCATTTCAGAAAGGCTTGAATAACCTCCACCACAAATTTATCAAATAAACTTACTTGGTATTTTTGACTAATGAACTGGATTTCTGCTTCATCTGTGTCTGTCTCTGTCACTAAATGCTGTTTATCTGATGTAAAACATGAGAAGCAGACACGCACGTGGGAATGGTAGGCAGGGAGAAGCAGCTCATTTGCATTTAAAGGTACAGGCTACAAAAACAGTTACACTGTCCTCTGATCAAAAAATGGTCATATACTGCATTGTATAAGTAATCTGATGGGTATTTTGAGCTGAAACTTTACAGACACATTCTGAAGATCTTACATCTTGTTAAAGGGGTAAAATAAAGGCTCTTTAAACTCTCTTGATATGTTTAAGAGGGAAAAAAAAGAATGAATAAACTTTAAATCCACAATTGAATAAACTTTTGCTATTAAAAATAAAAAACTTTGCCATTAACCTACAAGCTCCTGGTCAACATAAACTATAATTGACATTGCAACGAGTCTATGATGAGCTTCCAGCTGTGTTCGCATCCAGTGAGAGAACTGGAACTGGTGTGTGTGTGAGGTTGTAGTTCATATCAGTGGCAGGTTTGTAGTTCTCCAGCAATCTGAAGCTGCTAGATCACTGGTGATAATGATACCCACTGTAAAAAATGCTGCGTTCTGCGCAATCCCTTCATGTTGTCCCAACACAAATCGATTAAGTTAACTTAACTGTTTTTTTTATTTAAGTCGATTGAACATAAAACAATTAAGTTGTCCCCAATAAAACTCAAGAATTGTGTTGATTCGTTACTTTGAACAAACTTTTTCGGTGTATTTGCCACTGGGTACCCAACCGAAAACAGTTGCATTTCAAGCAACCGGTGACCACAGACAATGAATATTATCAGACAGTCCCACTGCTGCCAATTACAATTAAACCAACATACTGGCAGTGTCCGATCCAACTCAACATTTCAAATTCAGGTTAATGGATTGGCGGAGACGCTCGCTCATAATCACACTGACAGAGCTCAGTCATTTGTGAAATGAAAGGCAGTGAAGTATAGAGAAGATTTGGGGTCTCTAGAGTGTTGATGTCCTCAAGTGTTCCCAGATCAGCTCCTGAAGCCTCCGCACCCTCCTAATCCTGTTACGCATAATGCAAACCAATGCGTGTTTTGTATTTCTCTGTGTGCGTGCATAAAACAATTACACAAATCTGCATAATATATAATCTTACTATGGAATGCAAAGATATGTGGGACTAAAGGAGGCAACTAAAATGCATTAGTTAAATAAATGAGATCAAAATGTAGAATCGGCTTCTATCAGGGGTTTTATTTTAAGTGGTCTGTTCTCCTCCTCAGAAACTCAATGTCATTTCTAGAGTTTGCCCGCATAGATTATACGCAAAATTTTAAGGAGTATTGTCGTGCTGTCCAGGGAGAGGTCTCTCAGCTCGTCAGGAAAGAAAAAGACTGAGAGGGGTCCGAGCACAGTGTTGAGCCTGGCCTCAGAACGCTCCCCCGTATAGATGCGGCGATGGGGTGTATGGTGGGATCCTGACGATCAAAAAGATAACGGGGTAAGTCATCCATGACTATTTGTAGGGATTTGATCTTGCACTGATTGGATAATGATCAGGGGAATTTTTATAGACATAATGATTTTTGTGCTTTACAGACTGTATATGCTATCCCCCTACCCCTAAACCCAACCGAAAACAACAGGTAGTTTTACTTTTTTAAATGAGTAACAATTACATTTTTATGAGTAAATTAAATTATGATTTTTTTTCCTCATGAGGACAAAAACAATTACCCACAAGGTCAAGTTTTACTGGTATTACTACACTTGTGGGGACATTTGATCTCCACAACCTAAAGAATACAATGCACACACATACGTCATCTTAACAGAAACTTTGTAACACTTAGGTTTTGTAGTTGTCATTCACCATTTTCAGTTATACTATTTTTGGTCCACGAAAACCATTAGAGACTGAATCAAACACTGGAGAAGTGTGCCTTGTGTCCTTGATGCTAAAAAGGGGAAAAAACAAGAGAATAAAGCCATGCACCCGAGAACATATTAAAATAGAAACCGTATTCACTCATTCATTTTCCTTCAGCTTGGTCTCTGTTTTAGAGGTTGCCAAAGCGGAATGAGCCGTCAACTATTCCAGCATATGTTTTACGTATTATTCAATTCACCACATGTCTTTTGACTTTAGGGGAATATGCAAACTCCACACAGAAATGCCAACTGACCCAGCCAGGACTTTTTGCTGTGAGGTGATCGTTACTGAGCCACCTTGTCGCCCCTAGAAACTGTATTTTAAATTGTTAATTTGACCAAATGCTTGTAATTTGTAACTAATGCAACTTTACATTTGTACGACAACTGAAAATGTGCACAACACACTCACCCTTGTTGCATGTAATAGCGTTATTAAAAAAACAAAAAAAAAAGAGAGATGATTCTTACAATCAATATTCATTCATTCATGTTTGGCTTAGTCCCTTTATTCATCAGGGGTCACCACAGCGGAATGAACCGCCACCTTATCCAGCCTAAGTTTTACACAGCAGATGCCCTTCCAGCTGCAACCCAGTACTGGGAAACATCAATACACACTCATTCACACACACACTCATACTCATACAGCCAATTTAGTTCAACCAATTCACCTATAGCGCATGTCTTTGGACTGTGAGAGAAACCGGAGCACCTGGACGAAACCCGCATCAAAATAGGGGAAACCCGCATCAAAATAGGGAGAACATGCAAACTCCACACAGAAATGACAACTGGCCCAGCCGAGACTCAAACCAGCGACCTTCTTGCTATGAGGCAACAGTGCTAACCACTGAGCCACAATGTTGGTTTAAAATCTATATATACAAATAAAAAATATTATTAATATACATTATTTAAAATATATATAGTAAATTAAATGAACAAATAAATAAAAACTTTAATTATATTAAGTAAATTAACAATGTAGGGTTTCTTTATATTTTAACATTTTATTGCTTTAAATTTATTCTTGAGGGTAAACAGTAACACTTATTGACAAAATGTAAATGATTGCTTGCATAAAGAATATAGAAATATAACATATACATGAAATATGGTATTTCTTTCCACATAATTTTTTTACTTTGCTTAGATCTGCAATGTATTGCTGAATAAATAGAGATGCTATCATAGCACACCTCTCTTATAAGCAGTTTAATACCTGCGATTAAAGGCTTTGTTCAAATCACTCACTATGAGAAATAGCCAACAGTCAAACTTAACTACGAAACACCACTAACAACTCCACTACACGTGAAGCACGTTTAATAATCCAACCGTGTGCAGTGACATTTTGATTGCGACAGCAAATGACTTCTCACTTCCAACACACTGTTGTGCACAATCTAATGAGATGTCAGATAAATAAAAAACTAGCTAAACACACACATTCACACACCACACACCATTACAATTCAACAGCTACTGTATTAATGAATGCATAAAGGTGTATTAGAGTAAAAAATGAACAATCAGGCAATGACAATGTATCATTGCATCCCAGCTGGTGGTTAAGACTTTACAATCATTCATAATCCAACCATGATGCTCAAGAAAATCATGTTTTTTTTATGTAAATCAAGAACAACGTTGTATATCAACTAACATTTCTGGCATAAAAAGCAATGGATTTTAATTTTAAGACGTCATGTGACCACTCTAATGAAGCGTACATAATTAACTCATAATTAGCTTCCATTTGCCTCCTGCGCTCCTGTCTCCTCCACCCCATGCTGCAAAATGACTATTTTGATATAAAGCACGTCTTAATGTTCCCTGTATTACAATCGGAATTTTAATTGCATACACACTAAAGCTCCCGTATTTTATTAAGATGCTAATAAGCATTCATTATGATTAGTGAAGCTTCTTCAAGTGTAAATGATGTTCTGAGATCTCAACTAATAATCTCTCCTCATTCATTACACATTAAAGGGACGTGAAACTCTGAAACCCTCAAAATAAGCAGCTTTAAAATGTGCTAAAAGAGAGGTGTTGCTGTGGTTGTTTTAGCAAACATTATCGATCAAACATTTCCATCTGCTATCATTAAATGTTCACTTTATTCACAGCATTTTATATCAGTATGGTACAAAGAAACTTGAATTATTTGATAAATTCTCATTTTCCATATTGAAAAACGAAGCGGATGTCCTATTAAATAATACAGGAAAATAAATGAATGTTCCTATTAAGTATTTAAAGAACTTAGAAAACAACAAAACAACATTTTAGTTGGAAAGCAAGGAAAACAAGTTATACACTTCCTGGCCACTTTATTAGGTACACCTCTCTAACTGCTTGTTAACGCAAACTTCTAATCAGCCAATCACATTGCAGCACACATGTAGACATGGTCAAGACGATCTGTTGCAGTTCAAACCGAGCATCACATTAGGAAAGAAAGGTGATTTAAGTGACTTAGTATTTCAGAAACTGCTGATTTACTGGGATTTTCACACACAACCATCACACACAACAGAGAATTGTCCAAAAAAGACAAAATATCCAGTGAGCGGCGGTTCTGTGGGCACAAATGCCTTGTTGATGCCAAAGGTCAGAGGAGAATGGCAAAACTGGTTGGAGCTGATAGAAACACAACAGTATCTCAAATAACCACTCGTTACAACTGAGGTATGCAGAAGAGCATCTCTGAACGCACAACACGTCCGACCTTGGGGCAGATGGGCTACAGCAGCAGAAGACCACACCGGGTGCCACTCCTGTCAGCTAAGAACAGGAAACTGAAGCTACAATTCGCACAGGTTCAACAAAATTGGACATTAGAAGATTGGAAAAAATTTTGCCTGGTCTGATGAGTCTCGATTTCTGCAGCAACATTCGGATTGTAGGGCCAGAATTTGGCATCAGCAACATGAAAGCATGGATCCATCCTGTCTTATATCAATGATTCAGGTTTCTGCTGGTGGTGTAATGGTGTGGGGGATATTTTCTTGGCAGACTTTGGACCCATTAGCACCAACTGAGCATCGTGTCAACGCCACAGCCTACCTGAGTATTGTTGCTGTCCATGTTCATCCCTTTATGAACACAGTGTACCCATCTTCTGATGGCTACTTCCAGCAGGATAACGCACCATGTCTTAAAGTGCAAATCATCTCAAACTGGTTTCTTGAACATGAGTTCACTGTACTCAAATGGCCTCCACAGTCACCAGTCTCAATCCAACAGAGCACCTTTGAGATGTGGTGGAACGGGAGATTCGCATCATGGATGTGCAGCAGACAAATCTGCAGCAACTGCGTGATGCTATCATGTCAATATGGAGCAAAATCTCTGAGGAATATTTCCAGTATGTTGTTGAATCTATGGCACGAAGGATTAAAGCAGTTCTGAAGGTAAAAGGTGGTCAAATCTGATACTAGTAAGGTGTACCTAATAAAGTGGCCGGTGAGTGTATGTCCTCTTAGATTTTCACAGCTATGGAGAAAAAAGATATCTTGAAGAGAGCTTGAAAACTATTTCTACAGATTGTTTAAGTACTGTAAGTGATTGAGTATGCTAGTATTTGTTTTATTCATCAAACAGGTTCATTCATCAAACATTCCTTCCAAATTTTTAATTAAAAAATAATGGGTTAGACTATTCACTTATTTTAACTAATACATTTTACTAATAATTTAATTACTGAGTAATATTGTTTATTTACATGTCTTTACTACACGATCAGTGTCAGGATTTTGGGTTGGTGTGCACTTTGTGCTGTCTGTGTTGTCATGTGGTTTTGCTTTGCTTTCGTCCACGTGCGATTGTTGTTGCGTGTCTTGTGTTGATATCCTGATCAGCTGTTTCAGCTGTCTCTCATTTCCACGCCTATACCTGAGCAACGTTTCTTTGTTTCGTTGTTTGTTGTTGTTTGCACATGCTGACTCTGTGTGTCTCGTCAGGACTCTCACTGGTGTTCTCTGGATAACCTGAACTATTCAACCTGGTCTCAGATGTCTTGAGACTCCTTGGGACCAAACCACAGTGTTTGGTCACTTGTGAACTGGTCACTTTTTTGACACCTGGTCAAAAAATTCACCAGCACTTGGATCCATCTTTGTTTGTTAATGTTATTTTTGAGCATGACAGAACAGCACCTGAGGACTGGGAGGGCGACAGAACGAACTTAGCAGAACTTAACACAGCTGAAGAGGCTGATTGAACAGCTGATCGCCATTAAACAATCAACCACCTGACCACAATTCACGCAACAACAAACACACGTGGAGTAAAGCAAAACATAACCATGTGACACAACACAGAAAGTGCACACAAACCCACAACCATGACAGGTAAGGGTTAGTATTCTGGTTATGCTTAGGTTAGTTGGACGAAATTATGCATAATTAATAGCAATAATTATAGTAAGTACATTGAACGTGTGTGACAAGGACACCGATAATTATAATTTAAAATATGAAGAATCATGTATCTTGTATAATGTTTGAGATGTTTTATCTTGAGTTTATGAATGTTAAACATTCATTTATTTATTCATCTTCTTTCGGCTTAGTGCCTTTATTCATCAGGGCCACAGCGGAACGAACCGCCAATTTATCCAGCATATGTTTTACACAGCAGATGCCCTTCCAGCTGCAACACAGTACTGGGAGAAACATTCACACACATACACTACGGCCAATTTCATTCATTAATTTTCCTTCGGCTTCGTCCCTCTATTCATCGGGAGCTGCCACAGTGGAATGAACTGACAAATTATCCAACATTTGTTTCACACAGTGGATGCCCTTCCAGCTGCAACGTAGTACTGGGAAACATACACACCATACACACCATACAAACCATACATACTCATTCACACAAACACACAATGGTCAATTTAGTTTATGCAATTCATCCATAGCGCATGTCTTGGGACTGTGGGGGAAACTCGAGCACCCAGAGGAAAACCACGTCAACACTGGGAGAACATGCAAACTCCACAGAGAAATGCCAACTGACCCAGCAGGGGTTCAAATCAGTGACCTTCTTGCTGTAAGGTGACAAAGCTAACTACTGAGCCACTACTGAGTACAATTTATTTGTGTACACACGTGCAACACAGTTTGGTACAAAGTTTCAGATTCACATCTTCATTTAGAAATGAAGAAATAAAGCACCATTAAGAAGTCAGTCACAGTGCCAGTGTTTGTTTAGCACTGTATTTCTGTAAATTACCTCAAAAAGCATCCTATAATTTGTGGACAATTTAACGTATCAACATTCACAATTTCAGGCGCTTCTTTCATAATCACTTGGTGACAGAAACAGATTCAACTATTATAATTAGCTTGACTTTTATTGACTGGAAAAGATGCGTTTTCTTAGTTCTCCCACACGAGAGCAAGCTTATGTCTAAGCCAATGCAAACTATTAGTCCTCACAAGCTTGAGAACTCCTGAAGTAAACCGATGTCTCATTAGTCAGGAGTGGGAGGGAACTGTGAGTTGTGTTGTTTGGCTGCATGAAAGACTGTTCAAGAAAAGCAGAGGATGAGGCTCCATGGGGAAGCCAACGCTTGCTGAAATGTATATATGCAAATGTGGCGTAATGGAGAATAAAGCACATCATTTATCAAAACAATACATAAAATACAGCACCCAGTATTCACAAACACCATATAAGCAAAGCAATTTCTACATTTTACTACTGTGGTTAGCACTGTCGCCTCACAGCAAGAAGGTCGCTGGTTCGAGCACCGGCTGGGCCAAATGGCATTTCAGTGTGGAGTTTCCATGTTCTCTCCATGTTTGTGTAGGTTTTCTCCAGGTGCTCCGGGATCCACCACAGTCTAAAGACATGCACTATAGCTGAATTGGATAAACAAAATTGGCCGTAGTATGTGTGTGAATAGGCGCCACGGTGGCCTAGTGGTTAGCACGTTCGCCTCACAGCAAGATGGTCGCTGGTTCGAGCCCCGGCTGGGTCAGTTGGCATTTCTGTATGGAGTTTGCATGTTCTCCCCGTGGTTGCGTGGGTTTACTCCGGGTGCTCCGGTTTTCCCCACAGTCCAAAGACATGCGGTATAGGTGAATTGGGTAGGCTAAATTGTCCGTATAGTGTATGAATGTGTGTGTGTGGATGTTTCCCAGGGATGGGTTGTGGCTGGAAGGGCATCCGCTGCGTAAAAATATGCTGGATAAGTTGGCGGTTGATTCCGCTGTGGCGACCCCAGATTAATAAAGGGACTAAGCCGACAAGAAAATGAATGAATGAATGAATGTGTGTGAATGCGAGAGTGTATGGGTGTTTCCCAGTACTGGGTTGCAGCTGGAAGAAAACAAATGCTGGAATAGTTGCCGACTGTGTTCCACTGTGGTGATCGCTGATAAATCAGACAGAAAATGAATGAATACATGTATCTCAAAGGTGCTCTGCTGGATTAATATCAGGTGACTGTGTGAAGGCAGTTTGAGTATAATCAACTCAAACCAGTTTGAGATTATTTGTCAGGTTTCCCACACTTTCATAGACACAAGGTTCAAGGACTTTTTAAAGCACCATTAATTTTAAATCAAGCACCTTTGTGATTCATACCCCTGCTTATGTAGGGGCATAAAAGTCCTTACTGTACTTAACATTTCACTTACACTTAATATTTCCGTTAAAAATATCACAGTAATTTTCCAAAATTGACCATTTTAAACAGTCATGTTCAAAGAACTTTAATAAAATCTGTTGAATTCGATACTGATGATATTCAAGTGCGGTTTCTGAAATATTGATAAAACATGCATAACTTGTCAGCGTTATTGTACAAGATTCAAATTTAAGATTTTTAATCAAGAATTTCTCTTTTTTCATTCTGTTTTTGACAATTGAGTACAATTGTAAAAATAAAACCAAAAGCAAACTTAATCCAAGCACTTTCAAGGACCTATGTTTGTTTTTAAGTACTTTCCAGGCCTTGAATCCCTATGTCTGAAATTTAAGTACTTTCAAAAAGCATGGGAACCCTCATTTGAGCTTTGTGGCATGGCGATCTTCAATCACGATTGGTTAACTGTGGTCAAAAAGACCCTCAACTGGTACTAAAAATGGCAGGAAAAACTCCCACATGCATTACACCACCAACAGCCTGAACCATTGAACCAAGGCCCACAATATACTGACATTGAGGAGAAGAAACTGTTGAATGAAGTCATTACTTTTGTTTTATGTATGCACAAAAGTATTTTTGTAGCTTCATTATTTTCCGATTTAACCATATGTACTGTTTTGAGGATGTTTTTTGGTTCTTTTCTGCTCTTTGAACAAGTCTGCACCCTTGCTGTTTATAGAGGATCAGGGAGTCATTTCATAATTGATTCCCGTTCATCATTTTTCGTAACGCGACCTCATTGTTTCTTTTTTTGCATTTAGTATTCGCCTTTGCACGTTATAATTGAACAGTTAAAGATTAACAGTTAAGATTTATTTATTGGATTTTTATGACAGTTAACAAACAAAAGTAACAAAAAAGAAGAAAATAACAGAACAAATTAAAAAAAAGTATACAACAGTAAAAACTTGATTAAAAGAATAAAGATCAACCACACTATAACCCTCATATTATGAAACACACAGTATATGATGTGCATAAGCAACAGATTATGTTCATTAACTTTTCAAATTAAGCATATAAACAGGTCAGTACCGAAAGTTGAGGTTGACAGCATGGTGTGTTAGTAAGAAGCAATGATGATAAAAGAGATAAAAGAAAAAAATAATAATAAATAAAAATTAAAAGAGAGAAAAAAGGGAAGATATATTAAACTAAATAAGCTGGGGGTGGCACATTCTTCAAACTTGTATGTTAGTGCTATATTAGCAATAATACTCACCTGGAAGGTACAGATCAAAATAAAGGTGCAAGATTGGCAACTATTCATTCCACAGTAACTGCCTCAAGTCTCAGTGATTTGACATGATTTACGATTTCTTAATCCATGACTGCAATACAATTGACAGAATATTGATCCCATGAGCTGTCAAATTTCATAAATGAATGAATGAATAAATTAATGAATAAATAAATGAATAATAATAAATAAATGAATAATAAATGAATGAATGAATGAATGCCTCATGCCTCATGAATGAATGCCTCATGGGTTTCGAATGGCATGAGGAAGAAACATCATTGACTGAACTGAACTGCTAACATCCATTTAAATGACCTTTCTACATCATTTTGATGCTGGGTTTGAACTTTAGCAAACCATCTTAACCATATTACTACTATGTTATTGGTTGAACAGATATCTGCATTGACAAGCAGTTAAAGAGATGTACTGTACCTAATAAAGTGGACAATAAAACATATAATAAAACATATACAATTAGGCATGGGCCGATATAAGAGTCTGACGGTATGATAACCTTGGATAAAAATATCACGGTATGATGGTATTGTGTTTACTGCTCTAAAAATATATTCTTTTTAAATGTCTGGCTAAAAAAACAAAACATTTTTCCCCTTTGAACACATTGTATTTTATTTTGAGCGACATTTAAAATATTTTGGGGCAGTAAACATGTCAGGCTAAATAATTCAAGTGAATCATTGACTTCTGCAGTCTTTATTTGTTTTAAAAACACAGATGTCTTTACAATTTACACCTAATCTTACACATCCCTTAGGAACGGTATAGCAGAAAAATTTGGAGGTATGAAAACCTTGACTTTTCCAAACCGCAGTATACCTTGAAAATGGTTATCATCCCATGCCTAATACAGTATAATGCATCCTATACCACCATTATTTACAGATACAATGTAGAAAAGCTGCTTTTCTAACTAATTCCTGATGGTAAACGCAGTAGAACGAATAAACACCAAAAATACTTTTATTAAGCCTCATCTAAACTTGTCCTGCTGGTCTTCTCTCTCTCTATGTGTGTGTGTGTGTGTTATTTAGTGAGCTGTGCAACTCAGCTTGACCCAGAATAACAGGAGTGGAGGTCAAACAAACACTCAGCGGACTGGCTGGACTCCACTCTTCAAAATAACACATTATCATGAGGGAGCATTGGAATAAGGACGGCCAAGTGCGGTCTGCTGACTGGGAGAATTAACAGAGATGCGTGCATTCAAAAGAATACAACAAGCTGGGAAATAAATGCTGATATAAAGCAAAAGCACACATGTAGAGTCGACACACGCACACACATCAGAACAGTAGCATCCTGCTGCGAGGTTTCCCAAAAATAATCTCTCCAGGAGCTGCTGTGACCCAAAGCTGTCAAAAGCGGTCGCTCCAGAGATAAAAGAACACATCTTCCTGAAACCTGAGCTCATTTATCTTCATCTCAGCTGACACTGTCACATCCAGAGCAGGACTGCACAAACTCTCAGATCAGCTCCTGTGAGTCAGGCACGACAGAGTGTTCGAGTCTGTGTGTGTGCTGGTGTGTTTGTGTGAGATCTGGTTTGTGGGTGGAACTGGAAACAGATACACACACACACTCACTAATAAAGAAACTCGAGACTACAGTACCATAATGGAGTGATGGTATTAGATGGTTATACAATGGTACAGTAGATGGTAATACACTATTTACAACAGTACTGAAATCCATGTATAACAGTATTTACATGATGATACTCTAGGAAATGTTTAAGAATAGTAACCCATAGTTTAGTAAAATACAATGCAATGCAGTATTATGTTTAAAGCATACAGTAGTCGACATTTGATGTGGATCAAAACACAATTTTCAGGCAAGAATGGGTGGCGTTTAATAGTTTTAGTACAATGAAAGATGATGATCCACTTCAAACCTTGTCTACTACAAGTATAATATAATATAGTATAGTACAGTATAGTACAATCTAATATAGTATAGTAGGTGCCGGTTGAATGCCTGGTTCTAATTGGCTGAACTATTTTGTAATAATTCAACAGCCTGTCATCAATTGTTCCTTATAGTATAATAAGGCTGTTTCTTAAGGTGTGGAAACCATAGTATAATGACCCATTGAATTATTCTAAAGTATTACACACCCACTTTGTGTCATAACACGGTAATAATTCAATAGCTCATCAAAAAGTATTCCTTACAGTTGTTACGGCTGTAGCCGTATGTTGGTTGTGTTTTGCCTCCCGTTCTCTCTCTCTTTCACTTTCTCTCTCTCTCGCTATCTCTGTCCGTCATTTCTCTTAGGCCCACCTTCGTGACAGCTGATTGGTCAGGAGACCAGTCTATCATCATTGGCCGAAGTGCACTTATAATAATAATAATAATAATAATAATAATAATTCCTTACATTTATATAGTGCTTTTCTGGGCACTCAAAGCGCTTTACAGTATGGGGGGGATCTCCTCATCCACCACCAGTGTGCAGCATCCACCTGGATGACGCGACGGCAGCCAGTTTGTGCCAGACCGCACACCACACAGCAGCTGATTGGTGGAGAGGAGACAGAGTGATTAAGCCAATTATGATATGGGGATGGTTAGGAGGTCATGATGGACAGAGGCCAATAGGCAGATCTGGCCAGGATGCCAGGGTTAAACCCCTACTCTTTTTCGAAGAACATCCTGGGATTTTTAATGACCACAGAGAGTCGGGAACTCTGTTTAACGTCTCATCCGAAAGATGGCGCTCACTGAGCAGTATACTGGGGTGTTAGGACCCACACAGACCGCAGGTTGGGCGCCACCTGCTGGCCTCACTAACACTACTTCCGGCAGCAACCTACCTTTCCCATGTGGTCTCCCATCCAGGTACTGACCGGGCGCAGCCCTGCTAAGCTTCAGTGGGCGACTATGTGAGAGTTGCAGAGAGCTAGCTGCTGGCACTTTTATATAAAAAGGACGCCAGGAGAAGCAGAGGGGGCGCATTTTTCCTTTGATCTCGTTTTTGTGTGATTTTGCTGACATAATTTAGATTTTCGTAGTTTTTGCTTAACTTTTGTTTGGGTAAAATTATTTTGCATCATTTTTGCCCTTTTTGAGAATTATGTGATTTTTGTGCATTTCTATTTCGTTTGATTTGTTTGTTACTTTTGGCCTAGCTCCTTCCTGTCAACACTGAGCATTTCAAGTTCACTCGTTTCACTGAGTAAGGGGATAGGGAAGATGTCATACGACTTGCACACCTGTAGGAAATGTAATGTTTAAGACAACAGGTAAGAAGTGAACACCACCTTTGTATTTATTGTTTTGTAGTTTAGGGGAAGAATAGGGAAGAATATGGCGCATGGCGCTGAAGACCTTTTCTTTTCTTTTATTTTAATGATTCTAGCGAGGTAAGGGCGTTATTTATAAGCTAGAATTGTTTTGTTATATTTCTTTCTTTTGTTTGGCTTCACTATCATTCCCTTACTGCTGAGTTGAACTACTTTTTTTTTTTTGATACTTTATTACATTTATTGTTGTAAATATTCCTCTTGTAAATATATTTGGGCATTATTCTTTGTACATTAAATCACTTTTGTTGGCAGTTCCGTTGTTAGTGTATTTTGGCTTGCACCCATCACATTGTTAAATTACCATACCTTTTAAATGTTATTCCTTTTACCCTAGACTAACATCAGAGGTTGTAACACAGCATAGTTGTTATGACCACCAGCAGTGTTGCCCTTGCGGGATGCTAGAGAACACTCCCTGTCATTCAACTGAACTACAAATCCCGTCATGCTCTACACTCACACACCAGTTCCAGATCATCCTTTGATTACACACTCACAGCTGAAGCTTTTCATCACTGATTACTGGGATTACATACAAGCTGATATCCAGATCGGACTGTTGTTTGTAGTGATCTTCACGAAGAGTTTTCCCTGTTGTTCCTAGCCATGTTTTTGACATTTGTTTACTGTTCATGTTGTTTTGCCACCTGCCTCAACCTCTTCACCTGTGACTTCTACGATTCTTTTGGATTACTCTCATGCTACCGTTTGCAACTGTTTTGACATTTACCTGTCTGACTAATCTTTACACACACACCAGTCATTATTACAATAGTGTAGAATAATATAGCTACGATGTTTGCACAAACTTTAACCAGAAATTAAACGAAAAAAAAAATTTATCGTGACATATTACATAGATACAGTAAACTTTGGAGTACAGTGTTGTAGAATATCAAACATGTGTAATTAAGTCCTGTATGGTAAAGTGTTACACAATATATTACAGTACAATACACTGCAGAACTGTCCAATCCTAGTATATTTTTCTGGATGGAATAATGTAAGGTGATGCGGTCTCCGAAAGTAAAGTTCTTAATCATACAGAGCGGTGATTCAACATTCAATAACCCTAACAACATAACATAAAACATTAAAACCATCTGTTGTCACAACAAACCGTACAGTAAAGCATCAGCCAGTGCTTCATGTGGTGGAGCTTCATCAGATCCAAAACAGCAGCCACACACACACAAAGAGGAAATGTTCTTCAACACGACTATACCGCTCTCATTTCCTGCGCCGCTGCTTCAGGGTGAACAATCCTTGTTTTCAATTTAACATCGCCTTATAAAGCGCAGTAAAGAGGAAACACACGGCTCGGAAAATAATCAGACCCTGCGTGTAACGGATAATCCACATACGGAAAAACAAGGGAGAAATGCATAATACGAGACTAATTAAATTCTTTCATTCACAGTGCACTTTGTTTCATTTTGCTAGGAGACATAAAATTGAGGCAAACATTGGTTCGACTTCCTAACAGGAGGCTTTTTTTTTGTGAAGATCTGTGGATGTGGAAATAATGAATTGGATTATTTATTCTAGCCGTTAGTATGAATAATTAAGTAATTGCTTTGTTAATTGGAGTTAAAGGGTAGATAGTTCCAGGAGTAGGGTGCAAAAACATAGCAAAAATCTGTTTGTGATGTGAATGAGCAGTATTAGGCTATGCTGGAAATTACTTCAGGCAACGTAAGCAATAAAACAAGCCTGGCGATTTTACGAGACAATGCTTTTAATGTAAAAGCCACCCAAGTGGACTTAGTTCATCAATATTAGGGCTGCATGATAAATCTAAATTAAATCATGATCATGATATTTCTTAATGTCATTGTGAAAAAAAAAAACATCCATTCATCCGACCGTCCATCCATCCATCCACAAATGAAAACATCCATCCATCCATTAACAGAAAAAACATCCATCCATTGACAGAAAAAATATTCATCCATCCACCCATCTATCCATAGAAAAAAACATCCATCCATCCACCCATTCATCCCTCTATACATAGAAAAAACATCTATCCATCCAGAGAAAAAAAAAACATCCATCCATTCACAGAACAAATATCAATGCATCCACCCATCCATCCATAGAAAAACATCCATCCATCCATCCACAGGAAAAAAACATCCATCCATCCATCCATACATCTACCCATAGAAAAAAACATCCATCCATTGACAGGACAAAACATCTATCCATCCACCAATCCATTCATCTATCCATAGAAAAAACATCCATCCATCCACTCATCCATCCATCCATAGAAAAAAAATCCATCCATCCATCCATCCACCCATCTATTCATCTATCCATAGAAAAAACATCCACCCATCCACAGAAAAAAACATCCACTCTTCCATCCATCTATCCATAGAAAAATCATCCATTCATCTATCCATCCATTCATCTATCCATATCAAAAAATATCCATACATCCATACATCCACAAAAAAAAACATCCATCCACCCATCCATCGAAAAAAATGTTCATTCATAGACAGAAAAAACATCCATCTATCCATCCATCCACCCATCTATCCATTCATCAATCAACAGAAAAAAACATCCATCCATTGACAGAAAAGTCCATCCATCCTTCCATCTATCCACAGAAAAATAAACATCCATACATCCTTCCGTCCATCCATAGAAAAAAAATCCACCCATTCATACATAGAAAAAACATCTGTGGATCCAGAGAAAACATCCATCCATCCATCTAGAGGAAAAAAACATCCATCCATTTATAGACAGAACAAACATCCATCCATCCATCCATCCACAGAAAAAAAATACAACCATCCATCCACAGAAAGAAACATCCATCAATCACTCCTTCCATTCATACACGGAAAAACACATCCATGCATCCACAGAAAAAAAACACCCATTTAACCATCCATCCATCCACAGAAAAAAAAGTTTTTGCAGTCCCAGTTTCTTCCAATATTTTCCAACTCTCTTCCACATCTGATAGATGAATTTATACTCAGTTCTAGAAAGAAACAAACAATTCAACCGCTTTCTCTCTAGAGCTCCAGATTTGTCAGGTTGGTCCTTAAAATAGCTTTCATTTGTACTTCTGAGCATCTCTGTGAAGCCCAACCTGAAAAACCTACTTAGCCATCTGTGCTGTCCTTTCAGTTTTGAGAAAGAGTGTCTGCTATTTATTGGGACAGGCCTAAAGAAAAAAGTACAAGGAGTCTTTTCATATTCAAGCCAATTGGGCTACTACAGTTTTTGGTGTATGGCCATTCTTCTGTTTTGATGTAGTTTTCACATACTGAGTGGACACGCACAAAATAATCTGACAGTGTCCAAAATTGAGGGATTTCACTGGACCTGCTGCAGATGGGTGATAGAGGTCCAGCCTAGCAGTAATGACAATCCTTCTTAACAAGATTAGACTTAAAGGTGAGCGCAAAGGCAGAGAGGAATCCGTTAAACAGCTTAAAGGAAGCCAGTGGCGAGTGTCTTAGCATACGCTAAAACCCACATCTCCTCTCTAACGATAATCCTGTCATCTTCTAATTGTGCTGCATGCAAATGTCTAGCTGACAGTTCAAAGATATACAGCTAAATACCTATGGATGTTCACACGTATCTGGTAAATGCTGTAAATAACTGAGCAGTACTGATTAAAAAAATAGAAGTAAATCCTACTCTAGGGTTGTCACGATACTGGAGTTTGACTCCAATCTGTACTGAAATTTTAAAAACGTCCATTTCCTGTGAATATTTGAGCGCTGTGGAGCACGTTCTTTAAAACACTCCAGTGTCCCCGTATCTGTGGTTACACGCAGTAAAAAGTGGTGAGTTTGGTGAACTGATGACCTTCACAGCCAATCACAGTCATTTTTGTTGAGCATGTGAACACAATGGCAAATCAGCGCTGTTTAAGAATGCTCCACAGCGCTCAAATATTCGAGATCATACCAATTGGTATCGAATTCCAGTATTGTGACAACCTTATTCTACTATATTACTTATTATACTACTTATTCTACTACTTATTCTTCAAGTATAAACAGGAAGTATGTGTCTCGCTCGGCATTTGGTTATTGTCCAAAACCAGCGTCCTAAATAGGGCTTACAGTGCTTGAAACGGGAGCGATTAGCGAGTGCTCTAACAGTAGCTTGCCTCTTGTGAATATATACAGCTGTTGTAGTAAAAAAGGCAGAGTTTAACTGCACAATAGCGCCTAAAATGGACAAACGACGTTCCCATTTCTGTATCCAGCAGCCACGCCTTCGTTTTCAGATGTGTCCGTTTCCCTCCATCCACACTAAGACGGAGCAGCAGCGTTTTAGAATGAAAACGGCCTCTCCAGTGTTTCCAAACGCTCCGTTTTCGGGGCTCGAAAACTCCACCGTAGTGTGGACGGATGGCGTAACCGTAGCAAAACTTATGCGTTTTAAAACGAAAACGCATTAGTGTAAACAGGGCCTAAATTGATACACCTTCCTAGTAACACCTTCTTGGTGACCTACATGGGCCTGGACCTCGTCCATGATGGATGCTTTTTGTTCTCAAGCCCACTGACGTCCAAATTGCATCTCTGCCATTTATGTTTGGTCAAACAAAAACTAGTCGCCCTGACTGAGCTTGGTTTCTCTCAAGGTTTGTTCTCCACTTCTGACAATTGATGGAGATTTGGTTCTTTGTTACTTGCCTTTGGCTTGCTTGACTGGGGCAGGTGGAGCTGCTCTTCAGTGAATCATCTGTTAACAGTGCAACATTTATATTAAATTTAATTAACCTGAACTGACCTAACTGAACCAAACTTCAACAGTGACATATGTATTAAATTGAACTGAGTCAGTTTGAATTGAACTAGAACTCCACCAGCATTCTACCTCAATTCTCAATTTCACAAGATATCAAAGTAAATATAAATATCAAATAAATTTTTAATTAGAACACTAACAACACCAATGTTTTGCAACAGAATGCAATATTTTATGTTCAGTTGAAATCTTTCAAACATAAATGTTAATAGTTACTAATTTATGCACTTTTTGATATTTCATCAGAACAGATATTACATACATGCTCACACTGCCAACATATTTAACATTTTGCAGCTTATTTACACTTTTCCCAACAACAACAACAGCAGTAAAAACACCCAGAGTCTTGAAAATAAAAAGGAAATCAACTTTAAGTTTTGCTACAAGCTATTGACACAAAGCCATAATACTGAACCAACCAACATAATTTCCTCTCACTATAATGAAGCTCAACAACAAATGACACAAAGTCTGTGCATCACCATCAGATGTGAAATCACTCTAATTTCCTGAGAAACAAACAACACGAGATGAAAGTGAAAGCAGAGAGTGTTGTTTAGGAGGAGCAGGGGTTCATGTTTATGTGGCGCTTCCGAAATCTGTGCCGCCGTCCTCTGCTGACCTCAACTGTGTCACATCGTATCACTGTTGAGGAAGGATTTTTAAAGTCTTGGGTTTAAAAGTCAGACAGAAGTACAGAAGAGCCTCAGGCTCACAGAGAGTGGCTGAATACATGGGTCTTATCCTTAAGCATGTCAACATAACCTTTCGTAAACCCGAAACAGCTTAATGTGAAACCCATGAGACCAACAACCCAAACCCTTGCACTTTCCATTGGATCTTTCCAGATTTAAACAGTGGTGAACATGGGGATTCCCAGGGGCATTTTTCTGTTTTAGTGGGTTTAAATAAAGTCTTATTTAAAGCAGTTTTCTTAAACAATTGATTAAATATTTGACAGACAGAAAAAACATCCATCACTGCATCCACCCATCCATCCATCTATTCCTTAAAAAACATCCATCCAATCTTCCTTGCACCATCCATCCATCAACAGAAAAAAACATCCATCCATTCATTCATTCATTCATTTTCTTGTCGGCTTAGTTGCTTTATTAATCCAGGGTCACAACAGCGGAATGATCGCCAACTTATCCAGCATTTGTTTTACGCAGCGGATGCCCTTCCAGCCGCAACCCATCTTTGGGAAACATCCACACATTCTCATTCACACACATACACTACGGACAATTTAGCCTACCCAATTCATCTGTACCGCATATATTTGGACTGTGGGGGAAACCAGAGCACCTGGAGGACACCCACGCAACCACGGGGAGAACATGCAAACTCCACACAGAAATGCCAAGTGACCCAACCGAGACTCGAGACCTTCTTGCTGTGAGGCGAACATGCTACTCACTACGCCACCGTGGCACCCCTCCATCCATAAAAACATATCCATCCATCCATCCATCCACAAATGCATTCATCTATCCATAGAAAAACATTCATCCATTGACAGAAAAAACATCCATCCATCCACAGAAAATATATCCATCCAACCATCCACAGAAAATCCATCCATCCATCCATTAATCTATCCATAAAAAACATATATCAATTGACAGGAAAACCATCCATCCATCCAGCCACAGAAAAAAATCCATCCACCCATCCATCCATCCACAGCAAAAAAAAAAAAAAAAAACATCCATCCATTGACAGAAAAAACATCCATCATCCATCCACAGCAAAAAAACATCCATCCATTGACAGAATATTTGGGGCATTTCTTGTTTTGTTTACCAGCATTTCCATGACAGCCCAGTAGCACTATATAGCAAACAGCAGGAACAAGTATACTGCACCGAATTTACTATATTTTGAGAGGACTTTGCTTTTCTGGTGAGGATGTGCAGTTTAACCTTTACACAAATGACTGTTCACAAGCTGACAGCAAAGCATGGGTTTCCCTTCTTTTTTCTCTAAGCATGAATATAAATGGCTGAGCTCAACGGGCCTAGAGATTCAGCTGACAAAGCTTTTGACACAAGATCAGTGATGGCAATTTGCATGAAGCCAGGGTAAAGAAAAAAATATGCAGCTATGGTTTCAGATGGCATTTCAGGTCAAGAAAACTGAATTAGTATTTTATAAGTCACACTTAGGGAAAATGAAGGAAAAGGATGAACCTGAAGGTGTTTTAGCCCAGGCTCAGGGTTGTAAATAATCCAATAATGTAAATTATGCAAATATGAAAACACAAAATTAATTTAAATGAGAATAAAATGGATGTTATTTGAAATGAGAAATTTCAAAACCAAATTACTGTCACTTTGGATTGGCATTTAATTATTATTATTATTATTTTATTTTATTTTTTTACTTTTTTGGGGGGGATATTGGGGGGGGGTCTAGAATATTTATTTCAATATTAATATATTAATAATAATTGTAATACTATTTTTATATAATGATGATTATATATTTTTATTAACTTATTAATAATAATACTAATAATCATACTAATAATAAGAAACTGCACTAAATTGAAAACTAAAATATTAATTTTTGACTCTAGGCTACAAAACAGAAAATATCATTCAAAACAATTAGGTA
>CAIGQQ010037820.1:11059234-11074142 GCA_903798035.1 Danio albolineatus
AATAATAATAATAATAATAATAATTATTATTATTATTATTATTATTATTATTATTATTATTATTATTATTATTATTATTATTATTATTATTTGAGAGTGATTTCTGAAGAATCATGTGACTCTGAAGACTGGAGTAATAAAGCTAAAAATTCATCTTTAAAATCACTGGAATAAATGATTAAATGAAATGATAAACTACTGTTGAACAGTTATTTTATAGTGCAATAACATTTAAATATTACAAATATAATAAATATACTTAAATTATAAATGTAACTCTCTTTGACCTTTACCTTTTTAGATTGATCTAAAGTTCCTACAGAAAAACAAAAAAAAGTTTTGTTTTGTATTATAAATATCAAAAGTGTCTTTTTTTACACTGTTCATTTGGCATATTTTACTCATTTAAGATGTTCATTTGTTACTATTGCTACATAAACTTCAGACCCAATAATAGTAGACAATAAACATCCTGCTCCGGGCTGTCCATGAATCACAGATACTACAAATCTTCAGGTGTACTTTCATGTAAAAAAAACAACAAAAAATCTAATGAGGAACATTAGAGAAAGCCAAAGACTTGGAGAAGTGAAATAAAAACGTGGGATTAAACTTTTAGAGTCCGGGTCATCCCAGAAATGAGCCTCTCTCTGTTCGCTCTGTACTTCCCACTCGCCACTCGTGTGTGAGGGAGGATCTAAAAGAGCAAACCTGATCATTCTGACGTAATCCTACGCTGAATGTAAAACATCTTTTAGCTCAAGTAAACCACATGTAATACCAGATCGAGAGCTCTAAGAATAATCTACAAAAACTTTCATTAATAAATGAAGCACACCATTAGATTAGCATGATGATAAGTGAGCTACATAGTATAGCAGTGCTTAAAGTCTGAGTGAAATGGAATTTGCTAATGGCTTTTAATTCAGTACACTGAAAAATACTATTCTTTTTTTTTAACAATGTGTTTATTGTTTTTGATTATGCAAGACAGATAACAGAAAAACACAATTCCATTTCGTCGCAATTATTTCCGATCCCAACAAAAGAACATCACTCTCTTCTCCCCTGCATAAATACTCAGAATTCTCTTACAAGAGACAATTTAAATACAAAACAAATATTGCTAGGTACCCAAAAACCAAGTATACATTACTGTACTTTACACATAAAAGTTACATTATCCAACCAAACAGAACACACACACACACACACACACAAAATTCACTATACTTAGTTACACCTCTTGTAGAAAAATACTATTCATTGAATTTACTGCATTATTATTAGGTGAGGGGTTGCAAATCCTTTTTTGAGTTGAATTTAAACAAACAAATTAAATTTAGTAACGTTCAATTTAATTTGTTTGTTTAAATTGATAAACAAAATAAACCTTAAACATTGTTTGCAACCATTTACCTTAAACAACTGAGTAAATCCAATGAACCATTTTTTTCCATGATGATGTATTTCCGACTGATTATTGAGTAGGGGGCGAGGTTTTCTGTTCTTAAGATTCTCTCATACACTAAAAAAACTGTATTTGCTGCTTGTTTGTTCAAACTCCTTATTGAAATGAACTAAAACATCACGATTCTTGAGTTTTTATTGCTACAACTTCATTGTTTTATGTTCACTTCACTTAAATTTGTAAAAACAAACAAGTTAACTTAATTCCTTCATGTTATCCCAACACAAATTGTTCTTGTGGAACCAAACATTTTTACGTTGTATTTTGCCGCAAACCAAGTGTTGGAGAGGCGTGGGGCATGTTTCACTCAAACTGACATCATCAGAGGAAGGACTGCCGTTCAAGATTACCAAAACAAAATATTTTCCTCAGTGAATTAACTTGCACTGATTAATTGTTTGCAATTAAGAGCGCGTCTCCTCCAAAGCATTTTTCCCCCAGCTTAGTGTTTTTTTTTTCTATTTTCTTTTTTATAGCTGTGCCACTTTAAAAACAAAATGCGATCGGTTTACGTAAACTGCTGAAAATTTGCCCTTTTTTAATTAAAAAAAACATCTAGGGCTTGTTATCGACAATATGTTGACATTGCAATCTCACATCCAGGCTGTCTACAAAAAAAAGTGCAACAAAGAAACTTCAATCTTTATGGATTTGTATCACTATGAAGACACTGTTTGTGACCAATCAAATTTATTAAATGTGTTTTCTCTTTCTGCATTGTAGCATGTTATGGTAATCTGAGTCTGTCAAACAAGAACAGGTTGGGTAGCCTTGTGAAGGTGGCAGACAGTGTTGCCAGATATAGCTGACTTATTCCAGCCCAAAAGCTGTCCAAATTTATTTACAATTTATCTAAATCAGAAATTGGTTGATCAGTTACTTTGACATATTTTTAACCATACAGCAACCAACACCAGCAGTCACAGAACCACAATAGTAAAATTACAGCAAAACTGGATCCCATCGAAACACAGCGCCCCTCTCACCCACACACTGCACTTATTGTTGTGTAGATTACACTACCTACAGTATAAGAGCAGGTTTTACTTTGTATAAATTCGTCCCATTCTGCATTTCAAATTCTTTTGACCATATTTAGGTGCTGCTTGTCAATCAGATAATGCTTTTAAGTTTGTTCTTGTCAATTGCAAAAAAAGAATGATTGATAAAAAAGGTTGTGATGAAACCGCACTGCGTGAGGCACATGCGCACTAAGGTCAGATTTTGATACAACTTTCTTTCACCTTGCGCTATGCAATGCTCACTACTAACTGAATGGAGCACACAGTTATGTTTTGTTAAATAATTTGCATATCAAATTTGCATTTCAAAACTGCCCAAATTCTGTCAACCTGCCCATGCCAATTTTTACCCACACAATCAAATTCAAAACTGCCCAATTGAGCAGGAAATTGCCCAGTCTGGCAACACTGGTGGCAGGCATGATTTTAATCAAACTTGGCCAATGGTAATTTACCAAATATATGTCTTGAAGAAAACTCTTATCCACCTTAGAACACCCATTATAATTTGCGTTTCAGCCATCGGGGCATTGTTTCTGTTTGCAGGACAAACAGAATTAGAGATTATTTTATTATGGTGGCCATTAGGTTACTAAATAATCCAGCGGGGAGGGAAATGTAAATGAAAATTGATTTATTATATGTTTTATGATAAAAACTTGGGAATGTGTGCAATGAACTTGACTTGTATGAAGGCACCTTGCTGCAATTTTAGTTTCCCTAAACAGCATAATAATGTTGAATCTGAGTTTTTTGAATGCTCTGATAGTCAGAGAAGCTCTCACAGCTGAGTGTTTTTAGAAGAGAGCTAAGACTAACAATGTGAGCGAACAAAATTAAAATTCTAGATTTTTACAATTTCCTGCAAGCTTTAACTCAGAATGTTGAGTGTAAGTGGTTACAAATGTAGTAAAATGTGTAGAAATATCATTACACTGAACTTAAGTCCCGGGACAGTGAAGTACTGTACTGTATATCACTGACTCCAGCAGAAACCTATTCATAAATGATAACCGAATATGACTGATGGGAAAAGGTTAGAAAAAACAATAGTAAACAAGACACAAAAACCCCATTTCAATTATTACTATCATTTTGGCAAAATGAACCACAAAGAAATAATCAAGAAAGCATATGGAACAGAACAACTTAACAACATTCACTTTGCATAAAGTCAAGAATCGTTTCCTGTGACCCAAGACATCCTGCAGGAGAGGGACAGGACAGATTCAGAAAAACAACCTGAACAATTGGGTCATCTCTGATGTACCAGGCTGCAGAGACACACCTACTCTCTCTCTCTCTCTCTCTCTCTCTCTCTCTCTCTCTCTCTCTCTCACACACACACACACACACACACACACACAGGACTGTTCCACTCCTAAACACTTGGTTCCTTGTTCTCCAGTTTCCATGGAAACACACCTCTCAATTCTCTGAGGATCAATGGGAACTATGAGGCTGTAATAATGGGCTATTTCAGTCTGTTAGACAATCAGATTGATAACTGTGCTAAATAAAGCATGTGTCATCTGCATACACAAACACAAAACCACACAAACACACATAATTGTGTGCAGGCTTGTGTTTTGAATACAAAACTTGAATACACACATTAAGAATTGTGCCCATTCGTCAGTACATTCTAAATGAGGTTTTCCCTAAAGATAATATATAGGCCTATAATGTATATACAGTAGAGATTAAAATGACAGTATAAAAGTTTCAAAATGTCGAGGTCAATGCTTTGTCATATTTTAAATTAGTAGTAAAAGAGCATTTTAAAGCATGTTTCAAAAGTGACAAGCTGGAGGAGTCTTTCAAGCATTGGAAGAAAGCTTGTTGTTTCACATCTGTGATTTCTAAAATACTACATCAATCCAGGTTTCCATCCTATTCTTCCTCAGTTAAACATCAAGGGAAAAATATAAATAAAAATCACAGGAGGGTCAATAATTTTGACCTCAACTGTATATTTAGAGACATTATTTCAAGGTTAAAAAACTGCTTTAAGGGATTTGTTTTCGAAATCCACGACCCGTTTTCTCATGCGATACTTCAAAAAGTGCGTTAACACAGGGTGAAGAAAACCCAACTACTGAATTTGATTGATTTAATTATCTCTCAAAATATCCTGTTTTAATAAATGATTCTCTAATTTTGATCTCCCCTTCATATCTGTCGTTTTTTTTTTCACTCCTATATTCCTGTTTCTGTTTATGTCATTAGCAGCCCAACTCCTTATCCTCACACAGATTCACAATTATTCACAGGCACTCAAACACACACACCCTGACAGAGTCTTAATTTGTCTGTACCACAAATTTGCTCGTTCGCACATAATTGCATGTGTGTGAGGCTGCAGGCTGAATATAAAAACTGACAGACCGGTGCAAAGCTGGAGGTGTGAGTCTCTCATTTACTCACCACGCACACGCATAAACCCACCCAGCCACATACACACACAGAATGAAAGAAAGAAAAAAGAGTGCACATTTCCTCTTTCAGTAGTGCAACTACAGTAAAGACAGGTCAAGTAGAAATGTTTCTTGATCAGCAAATCAGACATTAGAGTGAATTTTAAAGGATAATGTGACACTGAAAACTGTAAAGGGTAATGATGCTGAACATTTGACTTTCACATCACAGAGAAAAATTACATTTCTCGATATACTCTCATTGGCCACTTTATTAGGTACACTTTAGTAGTTCTGGGTTTGAGCCAATTTGCCTTCAGAACGGCCTTAATCCTTTGTGGCATAGATTCAACAAGGTACTGGAAATATTCCTCAAAGATTTTGATCCATATTGACATGATAGCATCACACAGTTGCTGCAAATTTGTCGGCTGCACATCCATGATGCGAATCTCCTGTTCCACCTCATCTCAAAGGTGCTCTATTGGATTGAGCTCTGGTGACTGTGGAGGCCATTTGAGTACAGGGAACTCATTGTCACGTTCAAGTAACCAGTCTGAGATGATTCACGCTTTATGACATGGTGCATTATCCTGCTGGAAGTGACTGATTGTAACGTGTGGTTATTTGAGCTACTGTTGCCTTTCTAACAGCTGGAACCAGTCTGGCCATTCTCCTCTGACATCAACAAAGCATTTGCGCCCCGAGAACAACTGCTGACTGGATATTTTGTCTTTTTCGGACCATTCTCTGTAAACCCTAGAGATGGTTGTGCATGAAAGTCTAGTAGATCAGCAATTTCAGAAATACTCAGACCAGCCAGTCTGGTGCCAACAACCATGTCACGTTCAAAGTCACTTAAATCACCTTTCTTCCCCATTCTGATGCTCGAGTTGAACTGCAGCAGATCGTCTTGACCATGTCTACATGCCTAAATGAGAAATTTGCATTAACGAGCAGTTGGACAGGTGTACCTAATAAAGTGGCCGGTGAGTGTTTATTCATATAGAAAACATTTATTTTAAAATGTGTAATGATACTTCACAATTATAGAAGTACTAACAGTCATTTGGATCAAATAAATGCAGTCTGTAGGAATCTTCAATTAATCCTACACTTAAACTCTATCAATAACACCAACATAAATGTTTGAAAATATGAACTTATACTGCACATAAAGCACAAAAAAGTCCATTTAAACAATAACAAAGCCCTAAAATGTACTATGAAAGCAGTCCATACTATTCATTACTCCAGCTCTGATCTGGTGCTCAAAGAGGGTGTTTCATGACCCTTTTAAAACGGCTAAATATCCTGAGACACATGTACATATAAACACACACTCCACTCAATCCCACCGCTTGCTATGAACACCTCACTTTTTTACTGCTGTGACGCAATCACACACACACACACACACACAAACACAGGTTTCCATCTCACTAAAGGGTGTGTGATGTGATGTTTTATTGAGTGACCTTTCAATTGCTATAGCAGAAATTATTTACCAGTTTAAAACTTTTAATGGAAATTTGTGCTACAGCAGTTATACATGGCTTTTTGTTTAGTGTTAAGTGTGTGTAAATAGTTCACTCTTAAAAAGTCAATCTAAAAAAAAAGGTCCTAAAAGGTGGTTTTCACAGCTTTGTCAAAGAACTCCAGGTTCCAGAAAGAAACTTGAGGTAAAGAGTTCTGCTACTGTAACTCCATTTGTTCCTTAATGTGAGGAACATTTTCAAATTCTAAAGAATCTTTTTCATAACATTTTATTCAATTTTGGCAATGGGAGGTCAGGGAAGTATTGGCATCATTACAGAACCTTCAGAATGAAATGTGAAAACTTTAATAATAATAATAATAATAATAATAATAATAATTCTTATTATTATTAAAAGTATAATCCAAACCTCCAAACTGTCTTGTATATTCCAAGCATTCTGTACTGACAAAAAAAAAATTCAATTGGTTTACTGAAATGTTTTAGTGTAAGTGGTAGATTTACATGGTAGATTTATATGGTAACAATTTATTCGAACCGAAATTAGACAAACAAATGAAGTTGAGCTTTACTAAATTTAATTTGTCTGTTTAAATTCAGCCAACAAATTGTTTGCAACCACTTACCTTCAAAAAAATGAGTAAATCCAATGAATATTTTTTTCAGTGTGCTATTTACTGTATTAATTAAACATGATCCTGACTTTCACTCTTAGTCTGTGTCCCTAACTGAAGGAACTACTTTTTTTGGGGTACTTTTCAGGTCTTGCATTTCATAGGGGAGAGCGAGGACGAAAGTGATGTGGTACGAAAGTAACAAAGCCCTGACAACATTTGATTTCCGAGCTATAACAGCACATTCCTGATAGAGCAGCTAAATATCATGTGATTTCAGGACCGTGTCCCGCAGTCAGATCCAAATTTCTGTTTTTAAGTGCAAAATGTAAATTATTGGGAAGGTACTTTTTTCCTTATTACAGTTGTGTTTCTCTTTTCATGTGTTCACAGTAATGATCAATCAACAGGTTATTTAGTGCAATAACACATCCTTAAGATTGCAATGTCTGAGTTTTTCAGTTTAAAAGTAAATCTTTGGGGATTCTTGTGGGGATGAAAGTAACACTCTTATTTATGTCCCACGGCTAATAGCCAAACCTTATTTTTCACTTCCACATTAGAGTTTGCAGTATTTGGATTCAAATGATTAAAAATAATAATTTATATTGCCAATAATAATAAAAAAATATCAAAAACTGTAGTAAATTCTAACATTTTGCAATGTGTGATTGCTTTGGAAACATTTCATGGAACTGAAATTTAAAATAAAAATGCTGTTTAATATTTTTTTGCAAAAATAAAGGACAAAATATGTTTGCAGTTAACATTAACAAGGTCACAGTAAGACATATTTAAAATAAACAAGATTAAGCCAGTAAATTTAGCAAATGGCTGTTCATTCCGCTGTAGTGATAAAGGGACTAAGACAAAAACAAAACGAATTAATGAATTTAGCAAATATTGTTGTTTTTAACCCAACCGTGTGCTACTTTCATGCCTGCTGATGGGGTCAAAAGTAACAATGTGCAACTTAAACTTGTTTAAAGTGAAATTATATTGGAGTTATTCTACAATGATATAAAATAACACCTGATTTTGATAGAGCACTCTTGTAAGTTAGTAACCACAGCAAAAATATACATCTGCTAAAAACATTATCTTTTAAAAATATTACTTTCGTCCCCGCTCTGCCTTATTTTATATTTACACAGTTTGATCAACTGTATTAATAATATATTTTACATGCAAAATATTGATATTGAAATAAATATATTATTATATTTTTGTTACAGTATACATGTGGAGAATCAAACCTTTTATAATATGCATGTTCAGAAAATATATATATTAAACAGAACAAAAGTGATAGAAAATAGATTTATGATGGTACTATTCCCATTCTGTTGATTTGAAGTATCTATTGTATTTATCAGAGAATTCATCATGAATTTAAAAATGTATCTGTTCATCAACTGCACGATTCTCCAAACAAAATACACTGGACACTAGTTTTAAAGTTTGGAATAAGCACAGACTCACTGCATACTGCACTTTTCCACACAACATTCCATGTTAAGGATTTTAAAACATTAAAAATTAAAACTAACTGAGTGGTCGGGATTTTCATAGATATCTAAAGATATCTACACAAAATCAAAAACATTTCTGATAAACTTTTGAATAAAATGTGGACACTAAATCAGACTTGTTGCTTAAAGTTTAAATACATTTGAGTTTTCCAACCTTCTTTTGAACCGTAAGTGTTACACAACAATCTGCTGTTTTCAGCTTCATACTAAGGTGAATCATCAGCTCAGAGACTTTCATGACGTAAAGGAGAGCGGGTGGAATTTCCACACCTCCCAGCGCCGCTGACAGGATTTAACGGCAAACGCTTTTAACATTCTTACTTCAGGATAAATGCAGGATAAGCTCCAGAATTTTAAACGTCTCTTACACAAATACACCAAGCGTCGCTCTCTTTCTCTTACCATTCCTCAATCTGACTGAAATAAATACAGACATTTCACTCAACACAAGCTCCAGGCATAAACACACACACACACACACACACACACACTGGGGAGCAGGTGCCAATAACAGGTCAAGCCTAGAGCTCTGACCGCTGGATTATAAAAATAACTGGAGGGAAAAAGAAATCAAGACAGAAAAAAATAAACATTGTTGAGGACCAGCAGAGATCACAAATGGTGTAATGGAGTTTAATACATAATCGACCTGTCTGTAAATCCCTTAGGGATGGCTCCATACCATGATTTTGGATATGCTATGATACCAGATTGTAATACCTCGGTATCACTACTAAATCAATACACAGCAAAATCCTCCGAGTAAAATTTACTCAGTTCAGAGTTGGTCCCTCTCTAAATTGAGTAAAAGTTACTCAGCAGCAGAGTTAAAGTTAATGAGACAATGAAAGGACTAATTAACGATGATTGAGCACAGATGATGAACACCTGATGTTAATAAGCAAAATCAAAAGAGAAACACAAAACTACATTTACCTTCAGTAACAGCCTTAGATGAAATAAACTAAAATAAAACACATTTAATCTCTCAAAATCTCAGCAGAGGATCATTAAGCAACTCCACAAACAGCAGCTTTAGGCCCCGTTTACACTAGTGCGTTTTAGTTTTAAAACGGCGTTTTAGCAAGAAAACGATCCGCGTCCACACTCGCGTTTTCACCCAGCGTCTTAACAGATCTCCGTCTTCACTAATTCACCAGAAACGTATATCACGTGACCATTGGCGCACTCTGAGCATGCGCGGTCAAGTATAAACAGGAAGCATGCGTCTCGCTCGGCATTCGGTTATTGTTAGTCAACAAACGCTGGTTGAACGATGAACGCGATGGCAAAGAAAGCAAGAGAGGTCTTTTTGAGGACAGACGACGAGGTCGTGTTGTTACTTAAAGTAACAAATGAATATAAAACATCCATGGCTATCGAAAATACAGTGTTTACAGTGAAGACTGGTCTGCTGTCTGCCGGTGACGTTATAGCCACGTGCGCTTGACGAATAAGGGAAGGATACGCAATGACCCAAAGCCCCAATCACGTAGCGAATCTCAGCAGCCACGCCTCTGTTTTCAAAAGTATGCGTTTTCCCACGTCCACACTGAGACGCTGTGGCGGCGTTTTAGAATGAAAACGCTCTCTCCAGCGTTTCTAAAACGCTCCGTTTTCGCACCTCGAAAACTCCGGCGTAGTATGGACGGATGGCGTAACCGTAGCAAAACTTATGCGTTTTAAAACGAAAACGCACTAGTGTAAACGGGGCCTTACTTATTACTAACCTTTTTGGGCTCATTTCTGTCACACGCTACAAAATTCCATATAGTGATAATAATGAGAATGAACTGATTAAATATTTTTTTTACAACAACAATAAAAAACACCACCAATTTTGGTGATAAGTTAATCTGCTGCTGCTGATTGAAGTCAGTTGTAGTTTTGTGTTTCTCTTCTGTTTATGCTTATTAACAGCAGGTGTTCATCATCTGTGCTCAATCATCATTAATTAATCCTTTCATCGTCTTGTTAACTTTAACTCTGCTGCTGAGTAACTTTTACTCGATTTTTACTCGAGAGGGACCAAATACACTCTGAACTGAGTACATTTTACTCAGAGAATTTTGCTGTGTACCAGTGGTGACAAATAACCAGAATCAAAAGAAAAGTGAACTGAAAACTATTTGGAAAAATAACTATAAAAATAAATGTTAATATATTTGTTTCATATGTCAGTAACTTAGTATCAAACTGTAACAATATATACAGCACCTGACAAAACTCTTGTCATTGATCCCAGTTGTAAGAGCAACAAATAATAACTTGACTACTAGTTGATCATTTGGAAAAGTGGCAGAAGTTAGATTTTTCAGGTTACATTCAATATGGAGACGTACGAGAGATCTGCAGAGTGGATGGCAACATCAACAGCCTGAGCTATCAAGACATTTGTGCTGCCCGTTACATTACAAGCCACAGAAGAGGGATAATTCTTCAGCAGGATTGCACTCCCTCACATACTTCAGCCTCCACATCATAGTTCCTGAAAGCTAAGAAGGTCAAAGTGCTCGAGGATTGGCCAGCCCAGTCACCAGATATGAACATTATTAAGCATGTCTGGGGTAAGATGAAGGAGGAGGCATTGAAGATGAATCCAAAGAATCTTGATGAACTCTGGGAGTCCCGCAAGAACGCTTTCTTTGCCATTCCAGATCACTTTATTAATAAGTTAACAATAATATAATAAATATTAATATTAAGTGTATGGATGCAGTCCTTTAAGCTCATGGGAGTCATACACAATATTAATTCTTTTTCCACTGCACCATGACTTTATATATTATACTGTATCTAGTGTCCTTCGCAGGATGGGAAGTGAGAGACAGCTACTCTGAAATGACAGACAGCTACTGCCATTTCGAAAGCAGTGAAACAATCAGAAGAGGTTGGGAAAGCGTTGCAAGTTTATGTTTACAACAGTTTAGTGGCTGTGTCCAGATATCCTCATTCTTTAGGCTGAGCTTTTTTCAAACCATTGCAATGGATTGGCTTTTCAGAAGTGAAGACAATTTCGTTGTGAAATGGCTCTAAGACTGTTTGTGACTCTGTTTGTTTGAGTTAGCAACAGTAACTAAGGCGGTGTGGATTACAGATAAATCAAGTTCATTAAAAAACCTGACATTAACTACTTTTATAATAGGACCTCCATGAAGACATTCAGTAATTTTAAGTTGCATAAATCCCTTATTTTGCTGTAAGCCTGAGTTTGACCAGTCATTCGGTGTCTGTCAGACATGTGTGGCAGATGCTGCACATTAGACTCTGTGGTTGACGGTTTTATGGTTCTTTTCAAATTAGTTATTAAAAAGCTTGTCTTGATGTATCTTTATAAATGTGTATGGGAAAACAGATGGATAAATGACAGTTTCCCATCATCTGGGACTGATTTTGTGTCAGGCTACAAATTGGCTTTTATAACGACATTTATTCATTTTAGAAAAGCTTGTTCATATTTTAATAATAATCAGAAACAAATGAATGTAGAGTTGTAAGTAACAGTGTGAGGAAATATGAAAATACTCATACTTAAAAATACTTCACTTCAGTGCAAACAACAGATAAAAATACAAAAAAAAGTTACAAATAAAGACATAAATTAGCTACAAATAATTCAATAATTAATAAAAAAATGATTGTAAAACATTAAAAACTGTAAAGCAACATTGGAATACATTTTTTAAATTTATTTATTTTTCAATTTTTGGATTATGTTTCTGCATTACTATTGTTTTTTTAAGAAAATGAAATAAATAAAAAGTAAAATAAACAAAAAATAAAATAAAATTGATTCAAATAGAATAAAATGTAAAGAAAAAGAAAAAATTATGGATGGATGGATGGAAACATGGATGGAGAAAGAAAGAAAGAAAGAAAGAAAGAAAGAAAGAAAGAAAGAAAGAAAGAAAGAAAGAAAGAAAGAAAGAAAGAAAGAAAGAAAGAAACAAAACAAAACAAACAAACAGAAAGACAGATGAACAGTGGAACAGACAGATGAATAGAATGACAGAATAATCAATAGGAACATAAAACAGTGGATGGATGGATGGATGGATGGATGGATTAAATTAAATAGAATAAAATATAAAAGAAAAGAAAAAGAAAAAAACTATGGATGGATGGATGGATGAATTAAATTAAATAGAATAAAATATAAAAGAAAAGAAAAAGAAAAAACAATGGATGGATAGATGGATGGGTGGATGGATGGATGGATGCATGGATTAAATTAAATAGAATAAAATATAAAAGAAAAGAAAAAGAAAAAAACAATGGATGGATAGATGGATAGATGGATGGATGGATGGATGGATGGATGCATGGATTAAATTAAAAAGAATAAAATATAAAAGAAAAGAAAAAGAAAAAAAAATGGATGGATAGATGGATGGATGGATGGATGGATGGATGGATGGATGGATGCATGGATTAAATTAAATAGAATAAAATATAAAAGAAAAGAAAAAGTAAAGAAATGATTGCATGGATGGATGGATGGTTATTTTAAGAAAATTAAAAGCAGAATATAAAAGAAAAAAGAAAAAGAAATAAAATAAGTAAGAAATAAATAAAATTTAAATATACAAATATTTTTTTTCTCCAGAAAATAAAACTATTTTACTTAAGAAATGACACTGCATAGAGTATAACAATTTGTAGTAATGTGCAAAAATCATTCTAATGCACACACAGACAAAAAAATACTGCATTCAATTGATTTAATTATATTTGATGTCTTTCCAAATCTTGGAGTATTGCTACAGTATATTTCTGTATGACACTATAAATCATGATTTGGTATTGATATGTATGGCTTATTTGGATAGAACGCTTAAGCCAAATACAGCAAAATCTAAAAGTATGTCCACTTTTGAGACCGAAGAGCGCACACATAAAGCTGGAGTGATGTCGAAGCTTTGAGTGTGACACGAGGCAACATGTGGCTGGTGGTTTTTTCAAATTTTCATAAACTGACACAGTTTTACAATCTGAACCTTGCAGCTCGCCCTTCTCGTTTGATGTCTCTCAGCTTTTACGTAAAAGCTTGAGGAAATAAGCATGACCACACAACACACTGTGTTAAATGACACACGGGCCACATGGAAAATACTAAATCAAAGCCAAACCGTCTAGTTAAATTTGAGCTTTTCTGTTTGCATTTTAATTTTAGTGAAAGTTTTGGTAACTTTGTTGTACTTTTTTTATCATTTTTAATAGCTTTTGGTTTTAATTATTATTATATTTTTTAATCAATTTACACTGCATTTGTTATTTGATACATCAAGCTAAAGTAAAAAAAAAATGGGAAATTCTGCATTGGGAACTAGCTAATAGACCCGACTAAGGGCAATATTAAGGTTTACATCTTTATATAAATTAAATGCTTTATCAAAACGTGGCCATTGTTCTTTAGATTGATTTATTAGCATCTATATATTTTCATTTGTTAAATGTTGCTGTTCAATAAATGGTACTTCATATAAATAAAAGTGTAAGCAGCATAACTCTCCAGTGTTTGCCTTGGCATTTATGGAGTTATTTTGATGAAATCAGGGATTCGGAAGAGTAACACAGACAGAACTCTGCTGATTTGTTGATTTTGTTTTATGCCATTGTGTGTTATAATGCTGAATAAATGCATTCATGAGCAGTACCCTCTGTTTGTCATCACTAATCCATTACAAAACACTACATAATGCAACGAAAAACAAAACATTTCTTCGTTACTAGATCTCAAGTGATGTTTTTGAATTAGCAACGGAGGCTTTTGCTCATCTGTCAAACGATCTACATGAGATTTGAATCCATGGTGGAAGACTGCATGGATGTTTTCTTTCTTTTCAGATAAACAGAGATAGAACGGTAGAAGGATATGGATGGATGGATGGATGGAATGATAGAACACTAGATATAACAATGGTTGGATGCAACGACTGAAGGAAGGATGGATGGATGAATGGATGGATGGATGGATGCATGGAACTATAGAGAGATAGAACGATAGATGGATGGATTGAACGCTAGAGAGATAGAACGAATGAATGAATGAATGAATGAATGAATGAATGAATGAATGAAAAATTGATGGAATGATAGCAATAGATCGGTGGATGGATAGGATAATAGAGAGATAGAATGATGGATGGAACGATAGAACATTAGTAGGATGGTACGATAGAAGTATGGATAGATGGAATGATAGAGATAGAATGATGGATGGATGGATGGATGAATGAAATGGTAGAGAAATAGAAAGATGGATGGATAAAATGACAGAGAGATAGAACAGTGGATGGAATGATAGAGAGATAGAATGATGGATGGAAAGAGAACAATAGATAGAACAATGGT
>CAIGQQ010037820.1:11074152-11088544 GCA_903798035.1 Danio albolineatus
ATAGAATGATGGATGGAAAGAGAACAATAGATAGAACAATGGTAGGAAGGATGGATGGAACAATAGATGGATGTATGGATAGATGGATGGAATGATAGAGACGGATGAAACAAGAGAGATAGAAAGATGGATGGATAAAATGATAGAGAGATAGAACAATGGATGGATGGAAAGATAGAACAGTCAATATAGCAATGGTTGGATGCAACAATGGAAGGATGGATGGATGAAACGATGGATGGATGAAACGATGGATGGATGGAACGATGGATTGAACGATGGATGGATGGATGGATGGATGGATGGATGGATGGATGGATGGATGGAATGATAGAGATAGGATGATGGATGGATGGATGGATAGATGAAACGGTAGAGAAATAGAAAGATGGATGGATAAAATGATAGAGAGATAGAACAGTGGATGGAATGATAAAGAGATAGAATGATGGATGGAAAGAGAACAATAGATAGAACAATGGTAGGATGACACGATAGAAGGATGGATGGAACAATGGATGGATGTATGGATAGATGGATGGAATGACAGAGATAGAATGATGAATGGATGAATGAAACAATAGAGAGATAGAAAGATGGATGGATAAAATGATAGACAGATAGAACAATGGATGGATGGAAAGATAGACCAGTCGATAGAACAATGGTTGGATGCAACAATGGAAGGAAGGATGGATGGAATGATGGCTGGATAGAACAATAGATAGATAGATGAATGGAACGATAGAGAGATAGATGGGTGGGTGGAATGACAGAGATAGAAAAATGGATGGAAAAGAGAGAATGATGGATGGATGGATGGAATGATGGATAGAACGATGGATGGATGGAATGATAGAACGATGGATGGATGGAATGGTAGATAAAACAATGGATGAAATGATAGATGGAACAACGGATGGGTAGGTGAAAATGGATGTAACGATAGATGGAATGACAGATGGACAAAGAAAGAAAGAAAGAAATAAAAGAAACCCCTTTTTCTCCACAAATGTCCTTTAGGAGCATCACATGAACGTTTCTGAATGACTTTCTCCTCTTCTTCCTCAACAGATGGAGATGTTTCATTTTTTCCTACAGTCGGCTAGTATCATTTACTAGCATCACGTCATGAAGCAGACATAAGTGACGCACATGTAACAGTTGTGTGTGAAGTGCTGGAGCTCCTGCGGGCTGAATGGAGTGTGATCTAGTGAGAAACATTCAGATTTCACATCAGTCACAAACACACACGGCTGTCGTGCAGGAGGCGGTTGCTATGGTGACAGGACTGGATGCAGCAGCCTGTACCACATGGCAGAGGAGAGACTGACCAGAGAATCAGAGAGAGAGAGAAAGAGAGAGCAATGGATGTCATAAAGGCTTATCATCACACTCTCACGTCAACACACGATGACAAATCACACACACAAATATAGAGAGATGAAAACATTAAATGTGCCCATATACACACAGCTGAGCAAGCAGAAGGAAAGCCTGATCTTATATACACAACTTTTCAGGAACATTTCTTTAAGATTCTACACACATGAAGCTTTGGAAATGTTCTGCCCCCTAGTGGTGTGACCTATATTACTGCAGTTATAATCAGACCTTCAATCACAGCCTGTTCATTCGAGCATATTCATTCAACATATACTTGCATAAGGGCATCACGGTGGCGCAGTGGGTAACACAATTGCATCACAGCAAGAAGGTTGCTGGTTCAAGTCCCGGCTGGGTCAGTTGGCATTTCTGTATGGAGTTTGCATGTTCTCCCCATGTTCGTGAGGGTTTTCTCCAGGTGCTTCAGTTTCCCCCAAAAGTCCAAAGACATGTGGTATAGGTGAATTGGGTAAGCTAAATTGTCCATAGTGTATGTGTGTGAATGAGTGTGTATGGATGTTTCCCAGTCAAGGGTTGCAGCTGGAAGGTCATCCGCTATGTAAAACATATGCTGGATAAGTTGGTGGTTCATTCCACTGTGGCGACCCCAGATTAATAAAGGGACTAAGCCAAAAAGAAAATGAATGAATGAATATACTTGCATACAAAATACTTTATGTATCGTTCATGTGACACTTTGATATCTATTATCTAAATGTTTTTGATTGTGAATGAAATTGTGAAACCTGTTTTAACACATTTTTATCTGTTTTGAATCATTTATATTCGTTGCTGTATTTCTGAGACTTGTATTTTATGTGTCTTTTATTTTTGTTTATGTAAAGTGTTTTGAATTGCCATTGTGTATGAAATGTGCTACACTGTATAAATAAACTTGCCTTGCCTCACTGAAAATACACCAAAGAAAAAATGGAATTGTTAAAATAATAATAATAATAATAATAATAATAATAATAATAATAATAATAATAATAATAAATAAAATAAAAAAAATAATAAAAACAAATTAAAAGAATTTAAAAAATCGCTTTCCGTTTGTGAACTGAAGTGCTTTTTGATTTTGCATTTGGAAGAAAAGAAAATACATTAAAAAAACTTTGATATGTATTTTAAGGTGTCTGTAATGAATATAAAATCAGCATTTATTTGAAATAAAACTATTTTGTAATGTTACCAATTTTATTACTGTCGTACCTGCTCAACTGAAAAAAAAGAATGTGTATATACTAGGGCTGTCCAAAAATTAATCGTGATTAATCACATCCAAAATAAAAGTTTGTTTTGACATAATATGTGTGTGTGTTATATATATTTATTATGTATATGTGATAAACACATTCATAGAAGCCAAAACTATATATAAAAAAGTTACATCAAAGTAGTTACATCATATTCAAATGTAAAATTTGTATCATACACATATATTTTTTATATGTCTAAATATAAATCAACATTTTATCAAGTATATGCATGTGTGTATTTATATATTCATAATATAAATATACACAGTACACACACAAATATCATGTTAAACTTTTATTTTGGTTGTGATTAATCACGATTAATTTTTGAACAGCCCTAATATAAATACATACATAAAATAAATATAATAAATTTATAAATATAGCATAAATACAGTGCTCAGTATATTTGAGTACAAAACGATAACCGTTTTCAAGGTATACCGCGGTTTGGAAAAGTCAAGGTTTTCATACTGCCAAAATTTTCTGCCATACCATTCCTAAGGTATGTGTCAGATATTTTATTTACAATTATTATTTTTTTATTTTTTTATTTTTAGGTGTAAATTGTAAAGACATCTGTGTTTTTGAAACAAATGAAAACAGCAGAAGTCAATGATTCAACTGAATTATTTAGCCTGACATGTTTACTGCTCTCAAATACTTTAAATATTTCTCAAAATAAAATATACTGTGTTCAAAGGAAAAAAGGTTTTGTTTTTTAGCCAGACATTTAAAAAGAACTTATTATAGAGCAGTAAACACAATACCTTCATACCGTGAAACCGTGATATTTTTATCCAAGGTTATCATACCGTCAGAATCTTATACCGGCCCATGCCTATATTTGAGTAGACCCCATTTTGAAAATGAATATTTTTATCCATTTCTCAGTGAACACAGGCAATGTATTTTGATGCATATAAACAAAACAAAATATATTAAACGGATATATTTATTAAAACAATATTTTCGTCACCAAACATATTTAGAAATTGAAAGATAATACAATTAAATTCAAGCAAAATATTGAAAAAACTTTATCCAGCAACCCTCTGCCCTTCCTCATAGAATATTGAAATGAATATTAGCTATTAACATCTACATTAGCAGGAGGATGAAACCAAAGTGGACATTTCAGCAAGAAAATGATCCAAAACACAGCCAAGGAAACTATCCAAATGGATTCAGAGAAAGAAATCAAGCTGTAGAATGGCCCAGCCAATCACCTGACCTGAATCCAATATAAAATACAAATTAAAGATTAGACTTGATAGATGAGACCCACAGATCCATCAAGATTTGTACACTGTTGAGTTCTGAAAAACTCACACCTGAGCAATTCATGTGACTTCATTCTCCATATGAGAGGCATCTTTGAGCTGCCATCACCAAAAAAACTTTTATATTAAGTATTAAAAATACATTTCAGTAGTTCAGTGCCTTCTCCTTGTGTCATTTCAGTGTTATTACACATAAATAATATTTCAGGGTTTTTAATGTTTGTATTGTTTGGGTTTTTACCAAAATCTTGTTCAATTCCATGTCAACAGCTCCTTTAGAAATATTATTCCCAGGAAAAACGTGACGTGTTCAATACTTACTTTCCCTGCTGTATCCCTGAGCACCCAGTGAGCCTGGGTGGATTTTATTGCACATGTACTCCCTAACAAAATAAGGTCAATCAATGTAAAATTATGAATTCTTTAAAAAATGGAGTTAAAGTGATATATGGACGCGAAATATAATTGCAGAAAAACAAAATATTGCAATGTCAGTTTTTTCCAATATCGTGCTGACCCTAGTTTTAAGTCTGGGTGGGCCTGAAACGCTTCAGGCATAAACACTGTATTCATTTGCGCGTATCAGAGGAATTTCAGGCATCATAAGAGGCATATCGTCTCCCGTCGAGCTGCACAGATAAAACTGGCCAAATCTCTGGATGAGCACGAGATAAACCTCTGCAAAAAAGAAAACCACAATAGAGAGCAGAAAATACAGTCTGCTTAACACTGAAAATCCCCCTTAATTAAAACATTATGATTATTACACTGGCTTTTTGCTCTACATATTTAATGAGATTAAGCGCTGCCTCCAGACAATTTGGCAATGATATCATTTCACAGGCTTTCTTTCTCCACAGCTGCAGACTGTGAAAACTGAATTAAATAACATTCCTGAAATGAAATACACAGAATACTGCTCTGGGATCAGCAGAGGTGTGAAAATACACTTGTTTCGGTCAACAAACTGCCTAATTAAAGTGCATTTTATGGTAAAAAATAAATAAATAAATAAATAAATAAATAAATAAATAAATAAATAAATAAATAAATAAAAAATTTAAAAAGAAGAAGAAGAAGAAATGAACTATTTAATGCAAATTGTGAAATTTGAGATATTTAATTCAGCAAAAAAAAGTAAATAAAATTACTTAATTTTCATTCATTTCTTTCATTTTCTTTTCGGCTTAGTCCCTTTATTAATTCGGGGTCGCCACAGCGGAATGAACCGCCAACTTATCCAGCCTTTGTTTTACGCAGCGAATGCCCTTCCAGCTGCAACCGATCTCTGGGAAACATCCATACATACACACTCACTCACAAACACACACTATGGACAATTTAGCTTACCCAATTCACCTATATCGCATGTCTTTGGACTTGTGGGGGAAACCAGAGCACCCGGAGGAAACCCACGCAACCACGGGGAGAACATGCAAACTCCACACAGAAATGCCAACTGACCCAGCCGAGGCTTGAACCAGCGACCTTCTTGCTGTGAGGCGAACGTACTACCCACTAGGCCACCGTGGCGCCTACTTTATTTTAGTTTCTCAAAAATTCAAGTATTTCATTTTAATTAGTATTTTCTGGGTTCAGTATAAAATAGTATATTATTCCTAAAATATTCTTTCTTAAGTAAGTTTAAGTTGATTTAGTAAAACAACAAAAAAATAACATTAAAATGGAAAACTATGAAAATGTATGTAAACAAAAAACAAGCAATAATTCATATGATTAGATATTTAATAGTATAATACTTATTTGTATTTTTGTCACTTACTTATATTTACTAATTAATCATTCATTCATTCATTCATTTTCCTTCAGCTTAGTCCCTTTTTCAGGGGTAACCACAGCGGAATGAACTGCCAACTTATCCAGCATATGTTTACACAGCAGATGCCCTTCCAGCTGCAACCTACTGGGAAATATCCACACTCATTCACACACACTACAGCCAATTTAGTTTATTCAATTTGGACTATAAGGGAAACCACAGCACCCAGAGGAAACCCACACCAACACAGGGAAAACATGCAAACTCCCTTCTCATTGTGTTATTTCATTGTTGTTACACATAACTAATTTATCAGATTTTTGTTTTGTTTTATGTTTGTATTGTTTGGGTTTTTACCAAAATCTATCCAGTTCGATCCCATGTCAACAGCTCCATGAGAAATATCATTCCCAGGAAAAAACATGATGTCTTCAATACTTATTTTCCCCATAAAATGCCAACTGGCCCAGCCGGGACTCGAACCAGTGACCTTCTTGCTGTAAGGGGAGAGTGCTAACCACTGAGCAAGTGTCACCCCTTATTAATTGTAATTTCATTAAATATATTACACAAATGTATGATTAATTAGTAAATAAAGGTAAGAAATAAAAATATAGACATTGAAAAACTAATAAAACTGATCAAAATATGAGTTATATAAGTTATATAATATAGAACTTATAATTATATTCAAATACCACTGAACTTACTGATCATTTACATTTCATTAATTCTTATTATAATTAATGAACACGTTGCATTAATGAAAACATGCACAAAAATCTACAATTTCTATGTTAAATCATTAACTGAAATAATAAATAAAAAAGCAAAAAAAGACTTTCCAAATAAAGTAATAAACAATAATATTAAGTGATAAACTAAAAAATAATCATAAATAAACAAATAGACTTAAAAAAAAACACTGAGGTCAATATTACATTTTAAATTAAATGGTCCAAAATGTCATTTAATCGTTTTAAAAATAACAAATCTCTGCACTTAAGCTAATTGAACTATATTTACGCCTGTATATTCCTCTCAATTTCATAATTGATTGCCGCTTTTTAGTCTGTTTGTCTTTACAGTATGTCACATCTAATCGCTTTTGGGAAAAAAAAAACATGCAAAAATCAAAACTGTATTAGGATTTTTAATACCTAAAACTACATAATATCTTAAATTGACAAGCTTACGAGTGAGTTCTCCAACAGATGCGGTCCTGCTGTGAATGGAATATGAGTATTGATCAGATGCTCATCTGTGTGTTGATCAGTTATTCAGGCAAGTGTTGATTCAAGACGCCACCTGCAGTCACACTGATGAACTGCATACATCACATTACTGTATACTGTACATTCCTTATAATATACATCACTTCATTTGATCAAAAGCAACTTAACAGGGAACTCAAAGTTGTGTTATATAAAACATTTTAATTGAACGTCTCATTACTGTTCCATTTCATCTCAGTATTGTTCCAATAATTCAGAGAGTAATTAAGTTACGATGAGAATTGACTAATTATCATTATTAACTTCTTAACTTGTGGAAAACCTCAATATTCCCATAGGAAAGATTACATTGTAAATTAGTACATCTAAAATAAGTGCACGATAATCTCAGAATAAAGCCTTGTGTGTGTGTCTGATGAAGTTTATACAAATACAAATCAGAATCAAATTAAAGTTCAAAACAGCACGATAAAAACACAAACGAAGCTCTATTAATATGTAATTAAAGTCCAGCAGGGCTCCAGGCTCAGAGATGCGTTTATAGATATACTGTTCTCCAGCAGATGGCAGCACATAAATGCTGTTAACTCCTCAATCTATGATCCATTCCATCAATCTGTGATCCTATTGAAATAAATACAGATTTGTGTTAGGAGGAATTAACTTGATTTTGTTTTTTAACACTGTCTCATGATTACGTGCTTAGTGTTTGTTTAAATTGTAATAAATGTTTATTATTATTATCATTATTATTATTATTATTATTATCATTATTATTATTATTATTATTATTATTATTCTATAATTAACATGCATGTGAGGGTCATGCATTTATTTTATTCAAAGTGAACATGTAATCAAAAACATGTTTTTGTAATACTGTATAATTATTTAAAGTAAATAATAATTGCTGCCTTAACTTATTTTTCAATACGTTTTAAAGGTTTATTAGGTTTATTTAACTAATTTTTAACTCAAGTTTAACTCAACATTTGAATCACATTGATGGAAGTTGAGACGACTAGAAAAGTTAACTTGATTCAACTAAAAAAATTAAGGCAGCCAGAATTTTTTTACAGTGTACTTTATATTTGTATAAAAATACTCAATCAATAAATATTCAAAAAATCTCAGAAGGAAATGACAAAAAAATGACAAATTTTAGATGAAGACAAAATTATTATTCATTAAAGTTTATTATTTTTTCAACACATTTGAAACTTAATAGTTTTAATAACAAATCTCTTAAAAAATACTTTTCTCTTTGCCATGATGACGGAACATAATATTTCACTTTCATTTTGCAAGATACTAGTTTACAGTTTAAAGGCTTGCCTATGTTAATTAGGTAACTAAACAAGTCATTGGACAAAAGTGCTTTGTTCTGTAGCCAATCATATACATTTGGAATAAAATATTACTTTATTTCATTCATCATTTTCTTTTCAGCTTAGTGCCTTTATTAATCGGGGGTCACCACAGCGGAATGAACCACCAACTTATCCAGCATGTGTATTACGCAGCAGATGCCCTTCCAGCTGCAACTCACCACTGGAAAACATACACACACACTCGTTCACACTACGGACAATTTAGCTCACCCAGTTCACCTATACCACATGTCTTTGGACTTGTGGGGGAAACCAGAGCACCTGGAGGAAACTCACGCGAACACTGGGAGAACATGCAAACTCAGAAACGCCAACTGACCCAGCCAAGGCTCGAACCAGCGACCTTATTGCTGTAAGGAGTTTGTGCTACCCACTGCACCACCGTGAGGCCCTACTTTATTTCAAACAAACTAAAATAAATCAGACTTTCTCCAGAAGAAAAAGTAATTATAGAAAATACGGTGAAAATGTCCCTTCTTAGTCAAACATCACTTGGGAAAGATTTGAAAACGTCCTAATATTTCACTGGAAAGCTGTCACGATCACTGGTGATCTAACCTTCAGAGATCACTAGAGAACATTCAAATTTACACGGACTACAATCTTGTCTTAATATGCTCTACAAGTCCTGTCATGCAACACACATACACACCTGCACTAAGTCTCCATTAATTACACTCACACAGCTGATGCTGCTCAAGTATTGATTACACACACATACTGCATATACAGCTCACTTTGAGACTCTCATTGCTGAGTCTTGTTTGGTTTATACCAGGGGTGTCAAACTCAGTTCCTGGAGGGCCGCAGCTCTGCGCAGGTTAGTTCCAACCCTAATCAAACACACCTGATCAAACTAATTGAGTACTTTAGGCTTGTTTGAAAACTAGAGGTATGTGTGTTGAAGCAGGGTTGAAACTAAACTGTGTAGGGCCCTTGAGGAACTGGGGGCGTACTCACACTATGCTATCCGAACCGTGCCCAGGTTCCGTTTCCTGGATCGTTTGAGAAGTGTGAGTGCTCTGAATCAGGCTCAGGCACAGTTCAGTTGGCCGGCCCTGGCCCGTTTGGAAGAGGTGTGCCTGAGTGTGGTTCACTTGGGCTCAGGCGCGATACGCTTGTAGGGTGAGTGCAAAGCATGCTTGAGCCCGAAAACTGAAGCGGAGACGTGACTTTTGGGGACTGTTTGATATGGATTTATTAATCATTCTTACTGTTTAATGAACACAAACTGTCGTAGATTATTATATATGCAAACCCCTCACTGCATGACAGCTGCACCTTCAGCAGACCTCCTAATTCCTGCAGCAAGAGGACTTTATGATTGTTTATGAGCGTCAGCAGTGGCTGATCTGTTTAGGGGAATATTTGACTGCATGTCACTGCATATCAAACGATTAAAACGATATAATCATCTAAAGACGTGTCCACTGTGTCCACTTCTCTTAAACTGAACAGCGCATCATCGATGATGTAAGCGTGCTGAGGCCCGAATGTAATGAGACTGTGGACCGTCGAGGAAGACGGGAGGGGGGACAATCATGCTTCGGCCCGGTTCAAGGCAACTACATTGTGTGAATACGCCCTGAGTTTGACATCCCTGGTTTATACCCTGTAACATTACAAAGCGTTTCCTGGTATAGTTTCTATATTGCTTTGTTTTATCGTTTACCCTGTCTGCTGCCTGTACCGACCATCTGCCTGTTACCTGGCGACGCCTCTGGATTGCCTTGTTTGTACCATGTGTGCCTGTTGTTGATCATCACCTGTCCGACGATTCTGAGTAAAACCTACAAAAATTATCCTCACTCCATTGTCACTCATCATTACAAAATCTAATTACAAACAAACAAACAAGCGAATAGAATTTTAATAGATTTGTTTAAAAAATATATTAAATTTAATCTCATGACTGCAAAACAATATTTTCTCTTGTTAGGACCCAATTTGTCTGCAAATTTCTGACTATTATGAAAATTATGAATATTTTATGACAGCTAAAATATAAATGTAACATCTAACTTCGCCTGAACAGGCCACATTGTAAAATACATAAATCACAATGAAGTTATTCATTAACTGTTTAACTAACAAATATCAATCACAAAGTTTATTAGTTCAATTATGTTCATGAAATATGTTGTAATTATTTATGTTGTAAAGTATAAAATCCAAAGGAGTGGAAATTATATATGCAATTAGATTACGTAAATCTGATTTGTTGGGCTTTAATATTTGTTGTGCATGATTGATGGCCTCATTCACATGTATGAAGTGCAGACGGTGTCAGATGAACTACATAACCTTAAAACGAGTGATGTCTGGCCTTTCAGCCGGATTATTCAAAACAACACTTACTTACACCCCAAGAAGCACCCCTCAAAACCCCAAATCCTCCTTTATATGTATTATAAAGAGTGCAGTTTATTTATCTGCTTTTCTCTCTCCTCCATCACTCTTTCTCAGGCTGGCTTTCCTTTCACTGCAATCCAAGCGCAGAGGAAACATTGAGAGAGACGAGAGCTGAACTCGAACCAATTAAAAGACTACAAGTCACGCTCAAGCAGGACAGACATGATCGCTGGTGCGAGCCCGAGACGTGGCCTAGGAAACCCTAAAACAGTGTGTATGTGTGTGTGTATGTGTTTGGCGGAGGAGAAACTCATTAAGTCGGCCTGCAGATAAGAGCCTGTCACAGTCAATGAGTCTGTATACAAAGCAGTGGATAAAGAGCACACAGAGGTTTTCAAGGGGGAAAAAAAGAGGATGAAAAGGGGCCGATGAGGTGAGTGAAGGGGGACACAGGAGGGGAGATGTGTGAGGAGAAGATGGCTTTGGTTTTGGAAAACAAACGTGCTGGAATACCAAAGGTTATTAATGAAAAGGGAATTAAAGGAGGAGATAATGTCTTATTTCAGCTGTAAAAAAATAATAATGTGTGTTAGTTGGCATTAGAGGATTAGTTACTGTCGTTAAAATTGCAGCTCAAAGTTAATATCAAATCTAAATGTGTATTTAACCCTTTTAAATAATCAAATAAGTAAATATACAGTCAAATTTTCATACTTGTCCAAAGTACTTCTTTAAACTGAGCTGAATAAACAATTCTTGGGCTTTTTTGTTTGGGCACCACTTAATTGTTTTATGTTCAGTCCACTTAAATAAAAATAAATAAATAAACTTAATCAATTTGTGCTAGGATAACATGAAGGAATTGTGTGAAACCCAGCATGTTTTACTGTGTAAATGACATTTTATCGTTCTGGTTTACAACTATACATAAATGTTTCTTTTATGCTAAATATTTGTGACCATGGGCAATAAAACCAGTCACAAGGGTCAATTTTCAAAACTGTTAAGAGTTATTTGGGAGAAACTAAATGAAACAGGTGTATCTGAAATAAATAAATAAATAAATAAATAAATAAATAAATAAATAAATAAATAAATAAATAAATAAATAAATAAACAAATAAAAAAATAAATAAGCAAGTAAGCTTTTCACTGATGCATGGTTTGTTAGGAATTGGACAACATTTGGCCAAGATACAACTATCTGAAAAACGAGGGTTCAAAGAACAAAACATTGAGAGAATCACACTTAAAGTTATTCAAGTGGAGCTTTGATATATCTACTGTTAGAAATTTACAAATTATTCTCATAAAGCATGATCTTTACCTAATTTTATAATGACTTTTGGCATGAATAAAAATTTATAACTTTAGCAATGTAGGCTGTTCCTCTAAATTTATATTTAAACCAGTATTATTTAAGGATTTGTTGTCCAGGGTCTCATAAACAATAATAAATAAAATAAATAAATTACAATTAATTAGTTCATTTTCCTTTGGAATGAACTGCCAACTATTCCAGATGTTTAATGCAGCGGATGCCCTTTCAGTCGCAAACCAGTACTGGGAAACACCATACACTACAGCCAATTTACTTTATTCAATTCACCTAGCGCGTATCTTAGGACTGTGGGGGAAATCGGAGCACCTGGAAGAAACCCATACAAATACGGGAAGAACATGCAAGCTCCACACAGAAATGCCAACTGGTCCAGACGGGACTCAAAGCAGCGACCTTTTTGCTGTGAAGCGAAGGTGTTAAGTGAGCCACCATGCCGCCCCTAATAATAATGTTTTTCATTCATTTTTTTTTTCTGCTCAGTGCCTTTATTAATCAGGGGTCGCCATAGCTGAATGAACCGCCAACTTACCCAGCATATGTTTTACGCAGCGGATGTCCTTCCAGCTAACCAGTACTGGGAAACACCCATACACTTCCACATTCACATACATACATTCCAGCCAATTTAGCTTATTCAATTCACCTATACCACATGTCTTTGGACTATGGGGAAACCAGAGCACCCGGAGGAAGCCCATGTGAACATGTGGAGAACATGTAAACTCCACATAGAAATGCCAACTGATTCCGCCCAAATAATCTCAATAAAGCATAATTTTTGATAACTGGTCAATATTTGATCCGTTTAGACAGTGCCTGTCTAGTTGACATGTAAATCTTATTCTTAAATCTGTTCTTCAAACATAGGATTTGACTTGGGGGTACATAAAAGAAGAAAAAAGAGGCCAATATGAGGACTCCAATATGACATAAAAATACTTTGTGTGTGCGTCTGCGTTTGTGCTAATGACACTTAATGACACCAGCACTTTGCTTAGGGCAATAAACGTGGCAGAGAGAGAGAGATGTGCACTACTGTCAGCACTGTGTGTGTGTGTGTGATAAGGTCATTAGGGTTGACACTGAGTATATCCATGTGGATCACAAGATGAGTGACATGAGAGAAGGACTATTCACATACACACACACACAGATTCATGCAGTGTAATAACTGTGAGTGTTAAATGAGACCATCCGTCTGTGAGGAAAACAGGACTGAATGAGAATGAATGAGCGTTGGTTGACTCTCTTTCTCCAGCTCTCTCTAATGTGTGTGATGGAGAGATTTTTCAGGAGCTCAGCTTTAGTCTCACCCGCCACAGGAGATGTGATTCCTGCTGATACACAGATGAGATGAGATTGGAAATATTCATATTGTGCTTTTTTTTTACAACCAAACCATCAAATGATCCACTTTAACCAGTTGACACAGAAAAATTGCATCTTTAAACAACCAGTAACCATGTTAATGACCACACTAAAAAAAACAACTACACAATGTCAAAGAAGCAAATTACCATAAGACTACTGTACTTTAAATAATTAATGAACATTAATTAGCATGTTCAACCACCTAATGATTCCAAATGACCAATTGTATGACTAAAAGCAATCTATGTCACTTATAATGAAAAGTTTTACCCAGAAAATTGACTTGCTTATACGAATAGCCATAAATAACACATTCCCCACAGCTAATGACTAAAAACAATCAACTTCAACCAGCTAATGACCAAATACAAATTCACAAATGGTAACAACTAGACTGCAGCTCTGCTCAAGACGTCTGGCCATAGGAGAAATGGTCATGCCCAACTGAGCCTGGTTTCTCTTGAGGTTTTTTAATTCTTACTTTCGCCAATAGGTGAAGTTTTTTCCTTGCTGCTGTCGCCTCTGGCTTGCATATTTCAGGACTTGTAGGGCTGCGCATCGATGGATTAATCTTCAGTGTTTGGACTCTCAGCAGTGAATATTAAACCATGCTGAATTGAACCAAACTGAACTTTAACATTGAAAACTGGACTGACACCGTTTCAATTTTTTATAATGCATGTGAAGCTGTTTTGACACAATCTACATTGTAAAAGCGCTATACAAATAAAGATGAATTGAATTGAACAACTGACCTGCTTTACCAAACGAATGACTGTAAACGACTGCTTTCATCAACTAGTGATCAAAAACAAGCCATTTTAACCAGCTAATGACCAAAAACAGATTAACACAGGTGACAACTGACCTGCTTTGCCAAACAAGTGACTATTCATGGCCGCTTTCATCAACTAGTGACCAAAAACAAGCCTTTTCAAACAGTTAATGACCACAAACAGATTCACACAGGTGACAACTGACCGGCTTTAC
>CAIGQQ010037820.1:11092070-11106471 GCA_903798035.1 Danio albolineatus
ACAGGTTTAAATCAGATGATGACCACAACTGACCAGTTTAAATCAGATGATGACCACAACTGACCAGTCTTAATCAGACAATGACCACAACAGACAGGTTTAAATCAGATAATGACCATAACTGACTAGTCTAAATCAGATAATGGGCTTGCTTGAAAGTATACAATCAAAAATCAAGAGTTTCTACAACTAATGATTTGCACAGATTAAAGTAAAAAATAATAATAAAACACACATACAATTAATACAACTAGGTTCATATTTCTAAATACCACAGCTTTTGAAGTACCATGTTTTGTTGGTGTAGAGCAAAAGGGCATTATATTGATTTATCTTAAGAAGCTTCGCCAAACTTACAAATATCAGCTTTAGTATACAAATCAATGCAAGCAAGTAGATCTATACTCAGTATGCATTTAAAAACCATTATCGCAGATAATAAAATGACACTTGCTAATAGATGGATAGCAAGATAAGTGAAAAGAAGATTCCACTATAGTTCATCTAAGTGCAATTAAATATGGATTTTTAAAATGAACAATCCATTTCAATCTATCTTGTATTAGTAAGAAAATGAAAATTGAAACGTAATTTGCTCAAATTAAATGTCATTCCTCCACCCAGCAGGTCTCTCATGTCTCCTCTCAACCTCCAGATCCACTAATGGACAGGGAATTGATCAACACTGCAGTTAATGACATCAGCACCTAAAAAATGTGGGTCTCCTGGGCACCTGATGTCAGATATACAACCCCATCATTCAGATATCTGGTGCTGGGAGGAGAAGTAGGTGGAAGTTATGAAAAAATGACAGATATGAATCAAACAGATAATTTTTTGTTGTTGTTGTTTTGTCAATTAAATATATAACGAATTAATAAAAAAAGTTAATGCAAGGCCCATTCACATATAAGGAAAAATGTGTTAAACGGTTTGGGAAACCTGTCTGAAAACAGTCTGTATATGTTCAGTGTAGGCATGTTCCGGTATAAGATTCTAACGGCATGATAACCTTGGATAAAAAATTGCGGTTTTACAATGTGACGGTATTGTGTTTACTGCTCTAAAATATATTCTTTTTAAATATCTGGGTGGAAAACAACAACTTTTTTCAGCTTTGATTTTATTTTGACAAACATTTAAAGTATTTTGGAACAGTAAACATGTCAGGCTAAATAAATAAAATGAATCATTGACTTCTGCTCTCTTTATTATTTTCAAGCACAGATTTCTTTACTATTTAAAACTGCATTTTTGGATGTCTTTTCTGCTGGAGATACTGTTGTCCTAAAAAACATAAATAAAAAAATCTTACATATACTGTAGGAACGGTATAGCAGAAAATTTTGATGGTTTTAAAACCTTGAGTTTTCCAAACCACGGTATACTTTATAAACGGTTATCGTCCCATGCCCAGTTCAGTATGAACAGGCATTTATAAATAATGTCCTTTGTCTCATGCATCTGCAGCTCAGTGACGAGGACAGATTGGGTCATTATAATTGGGTTACAGCGCACACCTGTGCAAAGGCCTAATGATCCGTAAACACACACACTGGGACGGAGTCAACAGAGGCTAATCACCCTTCACCCCATACTGGCATCATATACGCCTTTCACAAAACTTTTCCAAGTAAACCCATTTTTGAAAACCAAACCTGTTATAAACAATAATAAAAAATAACATTACAATTAAGCCACAGCACATTGTTTGCATCATTTGCATTCTAATTCACAAAACAAATTACTTACAAGACGGTTAAAGTTTTAGCTTATCAAAAACATTCTGTACAGCCTGATCATTCAACTCACTCCGGAAATCCACTCTATGTAACATCCACTTTATTTGTAAAAATGTTTAAGTTAGGTTAATAGATTTGTTGGGCAACATGACAGAATTGTGTTGAACCCTGCATTTTTTTTACAGTAATGTAATGTGTATTTATATAGCACATTATTTTGTGTATGTCCATACCCTAAAAGCGCTTCACAATCATGAGGGGGGTCTCTCCACACCACCACCAGTGTGCAGCATCTACTCGGATGATGCGACGGCAGCCACAGGACAATGCCGCCAGTGCTTTCACCACACACCAGCTATAGGGGGAGTGTAGAGACACTAATGCAGCCAATTTGGTCGACTAGGATGATTGGGAGGCCATGATGGCTAAGGGCACCATTGTTACACCCCTACTCTTTACAAGAAGTGTCATGGAATATTTTATGACCACAGTGATCCAGGACCTAAATAACACAACTTCCAACAGCAACCTAGTTTTCCCATGTGGTCACCCATTCGGGTACTGACCAGGTTCAGCCCTGCTTAGCTTCAGTGAGTAACCAGTCTTGGGCTGCAGGGTGATTTGGCCGTGACAGGGTATGAGGTGGTTCAATGTGAAGTCAACATCATGGCCAGTGTAGACCAATTTATGAGAGAAATGATTGCAAGAACATTGTTTCGTTGGTGAATTCAAATAAACTGGTGTATTGAAATTAAATTATAAAATCCCAGTGACCGTTTTGAGCCAATTCAGTTAGTCAACAGCGTGACTCGTGTAGATCAATTTCTGAAACAAATGACTCTTATAAGCTGGTCCATATGAATGAATCAAAACAGAGCCATACTGTACCAGTGTGGTCACAATCAATAACAGGTTCACACTGACTCTTATGAGCGGTTTCAATTCAGTGTTTAAAAAAATAAAGAGCATGACTGGTATAGAAGCAGTTTTGGACAAATATGACTCTTTTGAGTAGGTTCTGTGTTTATGAATCAAAACAACCAGTGTAGTCAGAAATAAAAAATGACTCTGAGTTAGTTCGATTTAGTTATTCAAGAGTGTAAGCCAATTTCTGGAACATATGACTCTTATGAATCAGTTATAAATGACTCATGTCTAATTTATTGATTAAAAAAATCTAGTAAAACAGGTTTAAACCAATTTATGAATAAACCATTTTATGAAAGTAATGCTATTGACAATTAACAAACTAGTCTAAAGCATGCATAATTGAATGCATTAGCAGTAGGGCTGGGTATCGTTCCAAAATTTTCGATACCGATTCCGATACCGATACCCTGAATTCGATACTGGTTCCAAACGATACTTTTTTCGATACTTTTATTTTAAGAAATACATTTTAACAAGATAACATAACACAATCTCAGAGAAACTTTGGTTTTATTTTTTTCAGGATGTTTGTGACACTTCACAGCAGGCTTATCTTTAAAGACCAATAAACAAAGGAGCAAAAGCACAAAATGAACAAAGTGTAGTTAACACAATATGTTAGTGCAAACAGTTTAAATAAAGTTCAAGCAGTTTTAAGTCAATCAATTTGAAGTATTTGTGAGGCTTACTGCTGCTTAAAGGTTTAGTTCACCCAAAAATTTTAATTCTGTCATTAATTATCTACAAATGAAGATAGTTTGGATTTAATCCAAGAGCTTTCTGATCCTCACATAGATAAATCATTGAATAAAGTTATTTTTGTTTACTTTGCGCACAGAAGTATTCTTGCAGCTTCATATAATTATGATTGAACCACTTTTATCACATGGACTTATTTAGACTGTTTTTGGTTCCTTTCTGGGCATTGAAAAATTCATATCCAGTAAATCTATGGGAGGATCAGAAAGCTCTTGGATTAAATCCAAATGATCTTTATTTGTGTTCTGAAGGTAAACAAAGATCTTCTGGGCTTGGAACAACATTAGGGTGGACATTTAAATAAGATGATTTTAATGTAAACTTCATCATTTACTGTTAACCTTAAAGCATTTTAGTATTGTATGTCTGTTTACATTTCGGAGCCCCAGCCATCGCACAGTTATCCTCATCAGTCACGGAGGACGACGCTTGTGCTGGGCACATTGTTGGAGACAGGAAAATACTGAGAGGATATGATGATGACTGCGCTGGCGTGATCATCTTGCAGTCAAACACGGAGCAACTTTCTGCTCGTAAATTAATTCCGTGTACTGCGAGGTGTTTTATTGTGGCGCATACATTTATACATGTGACAGCATTCACGAGTTGTGCTTGTTGTTTTTCCCCTTTAAGAGAGCTGAAAGTGACGGGGTGTGTTTCCCCTTTAAGAGTGTGTTTCCCCTTTAAGCGTGTGTGTCGAGGAGGAAAATAAAGCGATCGGTTCATAAAGTTTTCATCCCGCGTTTGATGTCTCTTCTTTTAATTTTCTCCGCTTAAACGGCCACATTATCATATTAGACGTGTTGCCAGTCTTGGTCGCGATAACTTTTTTACAGATATTGCATCGCACGCTGTTGCCGCCAATCTTTGCATAATGTAGCCATACTTTTGTTCACTTAAACATTGTTTGCGTTAAATGTATGCCATGCTTTAAAGTGTAGTGTACGCATTACAGCCTCACATTTGACAAGCTCTGGGCGAGTGGGCGTAATACTGCCGTAAACTATTGATTTTCAAGACAGCCTCGCAGCAGGCTGATTCAGGCTCATCACCAGCATTTGATCCGGGCACGTTTAGGATGCCGCAGGTTTTCTAGCTCACTGACGTTGACAAGATTATACCCTTGGGTATCGAAATTTGGTACCGAACGAAAATGATTTTTTCGATACTCGATAGTATCGAGACGATTCGGTCGGTGCTTATAAAGTATCGAACTCGATACCCAGCCCTAATTTAGCAGAGAGATGTATTCCTTGAAATATATATTTTACCCTTCCTAAAATACCTAAAAGACAAAAACCTAGAGACAAGTCTGCATCAAAAGTTTTGTTTCTTTTTCCATTACTGTATGACAAAACAGAGTGATTCAGCTTTATTTTACAGTAAGAGATGTGAAGCGGAGCACGGCCTGTGAAAGATCAGTTCAGATGTGAGAATGGGAGCTGACAGCTGCTTACTTCAGAGAGACAGCTTTTGTTGAACACTGTCGAACTTCACAAACATATCAAAGCCAATTCATGTGCTGAAGCCTGGGAGAAATCATCTACACTCTCCAAGAAGTTTTAGTAAAGCTCAGACGAAATCTGTCAGTCGTTTATGAGGAACGTCAGAACACATGAAAGAATATCAACCTTTAACATACATTTATAAAATGAATGTAACTTGCTGCAATTACCTTTATTATAGCTATTAAATGTAGTTTAAGTTGAAGTCAAAATTATTAGCCCTCCTGTTTTTTTTTATATTTCCCAAATGTTGTTTAACAAAGCAAGGAATTTTTCACAGTATTTCCTATACTATTTTTTTCTTTTGGAAAAAGTCTTATTTGTTTTTGTAATTTTTAAAATCATTTTAAGGTTATTATTATTAGCCCCCTTAAAAAGCCCCTATTTTGCATTAAAAAAGGTCATATTTTTGGTTTTGAGGGTCTCTAACAACATGCTGATATGCGTGCAAGGTCAAAAAACACTTTCATTGTCTTAAAATATGCTTTTATTTTTACGTAATTAGTTCGAAGTTCGAAGTACTTAGTGCGAAGCTAATCTGCCCAGTCTAATAGACCCAGTCTATTGTGATTGGTCAACTGCGTTCAGTGCGAGACAGAGAGAAATGTCCATCACAGCTACAGTATGAAGTAGCAGAGAGTATGTGAGAGCCCAATGCTGAAAAGGAAATAAAGCAATGCAGTTAAACACCAGCATATTACTCTAGTCTTAAACCTAACCCCAAGTAATAACAACACACATTCAGTATTAATCCACACAGTGGCAAAAGTTGAACTATTTGAAGTAGTTCCATGTTCCATGTAGTTTTTGAAAGTCCATGTCAAAGTCTGACAAAGTCCCACACTCTCAAATACTGTTAGACTCTGAAAACGATAAAACATGGTTCATTTTAATTGTTTATTTAAATTCTTTTTCTTTATTGTATTTATCTATGCTTGTAGCTTAGATTGATTATATTTTATGTGTGATTCGCTCACAGACAGGATCCTCCCAATAAAACATTCTAAATTCTTTCCAAATATAAATCTGATGAAACTATACTCAATAGGGCTGCACAATATATTGTGTCAGCATCAATATCGCAATATGCACATCCACTACAGTCACATTGCAAGATCTGCAATGTTGAGTCTGGATTCTAGTTGACCAGGAGCTACAGAATTGTATCTAATGACTGTATTTATACAATTTATGCAACAAAAAAAGAGAGGCTTAGAATGTGTGTCTTGTTTCAAGTCCAAATATCTACATTTCAAATCAAAAACAAGATTATTTTACTCAGCCCACAGCTCGTTTTAAGGAAAAACCCATTTTGCCTTATTTCTTCAGAAGTTTAAAATAAAAAGAATAATTATTTGATCTACGATTTTTTTTTTTTTTTTGAAATTTGGACTAGAAATGAGACAAAGCAAAGTAAAAAAAGCTTTTTTTGCATTACGATTAGTCCATTTCTGTACCTGAATACTGTTAGACTCCCCCCAAAAAAACAGTAAAATAGAGATACTCAATCTCTCCTGTGAAACTGTATTCATATCGCAATACTTATTGCAGAAAAATAAAATATCACATTTATTCCAATATAGTGCAGCTCTAATACTCAATATTGCTATACATATCGCAGAATACCAAAATATCTAAATGTTAGATTTTTCAAATATTGCGCAGCCCTAATATATCTATATGCAATGAAATACTTTTACTTTGTCCAAATGCTATATTGTGATATTGCACAGCCCTACTACATATACATAGTAGTTATATGCAAAACGTATATGTAGAGGTCATTTGTATGCATTTTGTTAAGTTCCTATTGTTCCTATTGTATAGTTGTATTGATTTCTGATTGGCGAGTTGCTTAAATATAAGTTTTAGCATGGCCCGTTCCTGTTCAATTTATCAGGTTTTTGGCGTGGCCGAGACTCATCCATCTTGCTGTCTGTGTGACTGCTGACCTCTATCAGAGGATGGAGCTCTGGCTCATGAATCATCAGTCTCTGAGACAGCTGAGAAACTGCAAGTCACCTTGGACTATCGACTCAGAACACACTACAATGCTGTTAAAAATGAGAGAGTGTCATATAAGAGTTCTAAAATGAGTACTCTTAATCAGGGTTGCACGATATTGGAAAAATCTGATACTGTGAAATAGTTTTGGTGTTAAATTTTGCGATATGATTACAGTTTAAGAAGATGAACCACCAATATTCCAGCATGTTTTTTAAACAGTGGATGCCCTTCCAGCCGCAACCCAGTACTGGGAAACACCAATACACTCTCACAATCATACACTGTGGCCACCTTTAGCACATGTCTTTGGACTGTGGGAGAAACCGGAGCACCTGGAGGAAACCCACATAAAAACGGGGAGAACATGCAAACTGCACACAGAAATACCAACTGGACCATCCGGGACTCGATCCAGAGACCTTCTTGAGGTGAGGCGACAGTGCTAACCACTGAGCCACCATTTTAGTAAGCGCAGCATTTGTAGTTCATGACATACAGTATATCCTGTTTCAGGCTCTCTGTAAATATCAGGATTTTGCTGAGGTGAGCGGTTGTTTCTCCGCTAACAGCTCAAGCGTCTCTCTTTATTACACTCACAATGTGCAGAGAAGCTGTTCTGTACATCATGACATGCTGTTATTACTGGACTACAGCAGCAAGAGGACAATGATAACGCTCATAAGATGATCCTCCTCAAGGCCCTTACGAGGAATAAAAAGAAATTAGACATCTGTTGGAATACAGTAAGTGCTGGCGTGTAGATTTTGTCATCTTGGCATATTTTAGCTCAGTTTGAAATGTTAAGATATCAAAAACAGAAAAGGTCTGATATTTTGCATTTGCTACACTGTAAACAGAAGTCTGTTAATTAACAGTTTCCATGTTTTGTGATTCACAAGTGTTTATTTACTGTTGTGAATTGCATTATGGGAGCCTGAGCTCTGCTCTGTCGACTTTTGATATTGAAAATTCAACTCTGCAGTTTAACAAAGTGACATTTATTGACATTTCAGTTGATTGAAATAATATAATGTATAAGAAATAAGTCTGTAAAATAACAGAAAATGTGCTGGCAGTTTATTCCAGTTTTTGTAGCGTAAAATACAACACCAACCCAGACAATACATCACTTTAAACTATTATAAATTGGCAACAAAAGTCACTTTTTTGAACTTTTCAAGGTTAAAAGTTGCTGGAAAAAGTTGTCAAGCTCCCATAATGCAATTCAAATGCATAAATAAATGAGGAAAAATTAAAACATAAATCCCAAAATGTAGAAAACTGCTGATTCATGGATATGTCTTATTATTTCTATATTTGAAGTTTGTATTGTTTGGCTATAAGCTTTAGTCATTTTCATTATGTTTTTAAAATTTCTTTTGATTTGTATATATTTAGTAATTTAGTATATATATTTTATTTTAGTAAATATGTGTCATATATTTGCCATATATTTACACTTTTATAGCTAAGATTTTATATTTGAGATTTGTATCTGGTCATTTGTTGTATATTTTAAACTAGATTTGTGAATATTTCTGTTATTCACTATTATATTATGTCAATTAGTTGTTAGCACAACCATATTAACTCACTTTTATACTAATTACTATTAGTTCTTCTTCTTATTATTATTATTGTTATTATTATTATCATCATCACTTCAAGATTATTGCTGCCACAATGTCTCAAGATTAAAGAAATATATACACTTATACATGGTTTCCGCTACATTCATTCTTCCATGGCGGGGCGCCACACCAAAATTAATTCCTGCCATGGATACATTACAGCTTCTCATTCCAAACATTCAGTCGTTGTTTTTTTTTTTTGTTTGTATTTATTTAATAGCGGGTAATAATCGCACCAAAATGTACTGTATTGAAATGTAAGTGAATTATAATATAATATAACTTTTTTGTAATCGTAGTAGTGCTGTGCATTATTTGTTTAACCCTTCAAGGTTACATGATGACTGAATGACTGACTAACTGACAGTGCTGCTCAATGTGTGCGGCCAGCAAACACGATGTAGCTTTCAGTTATGATGAACCATAAGTCCATAATAACTAGTACCATAATTATATTTTATTTATAGATAAAGGTTCTGCATACAACTACTTTATCTTGCTATAGTTCAAGGCCATTTCACTTTACCCCAGGATGCATCAATGCCATTCTGTAGGTCTATTAGAGACATTCATAAATATTCATAGCAAGTCTAATACATGTTGGAGACATACTCGTTATATAAACACACTAAATTGCATGTTTATTTGAGAGCGCACAAGAAAATCTGCATTTGAGCAGCATTTATTTGAGGGCGTGAAAGAAGTTTTGTTCACGAATAGAGGAAAGTGGCTTTCAAGCAAAGAGATTTGCATGTTCAGAATTACATGAATGTGATATCGACTTGTAAATAACAGCATGGGAAGTTGGAAGATCTGTGTAAAAGGCCTGCCACCACAGCTGGAAAAAAAATATGTCTGCCATTATTTACATTTGAACAAGTCCGAATTTTTTATGAATGTAATCCACAATTCCATCCAAATTTTCCTCCTCATAGACCTCACAGATCCCAATAAATGTCTTGTTCTTGGCCACGGTACACAATAATATTCAATGCACACAATATAACAACCAAACAATGAGCTAGAATCTCATATGAACGACAAGGTCTAATCCAGCACTTACACCTTCCCTTCTGAGACCACCAACAAAAAGGCTAAATCTGAGCGCAGCCATGCAAACACTACAGGGACAGAGCAAACACAACAGATATGAGCCAAGCCCATTGAAGCGTGTCTGTGAAGAGTGTTTTCCTCGCCGGCTTCACTGGGAAATGTCTGACAAACAAACGTATGATTGACACAGGTGAACTCGGAGTCAGCGTTCATGGCTGAGAGCATCTCATGAAGGAGAAACGTCTGCTGTTACGTGTCAATCTGTGACTCAAAAGACCAGGAGATCACTGGAATTGACCTTCCTCTGGGATAATGAATGAATTCATAATGCATAATGAATCATTCCAGACAATGACAGTTGTGTGTGTATTATGGTACTGGCATCTTTCATGCGGAAGCATTTTCTGCTGGATTCTACAGTTGTATAAAGAAGTTAGGCTTTACCAGGGCGACACGTTGGCTCAGTGGTTAGCACTGCCGCCTCACAGCAAGAAGGTCTGGTTCTGGCTGGATCAGTTGGCATTTCTGTGTGGAGTTGGTTTCCTTCGGGTGCTCCGGTTTCCCCCACAGAAATTCAGAAATTTTTCCCATTTATCAAAATAAATTTCAATCCTTCTGTTACGTGTTTAAGATGTTTAAGTGGGATGTTGTAACATTTAGGTGAGACAGATGTAATGAGTGCGACAGATCAAGGATAAGGCAGGAATCAAGTCTCTATTTAAGCTTTTTACTTCATGGTTTAAAGAAGAATTAACAATAATAAATTGGGAAAAGGAAATAAATATTTACAATATTATCTTTAAAAGAAAAGAATGAGTGTAAGCCAAATCAAAGAAATTAACAAAACAAAACAATCCTTAAATCTAAAGTCTAAAATAGGCAACAAAAATAAATAATGAAAAATAAACCCGACATCTTCAGTGTATACGACACTCGATCTAAACTAATTAAATTACAAAACTCAAAACTACACAGGTGGCAAAACACTCGAACTAATCTAACAAAACTCAATCCAACTAAACAAACCTACCACGAAGGTCATAGATTCAGTTTAGAATCACACAACAACCAAATCACTTTACTTAAAGCTAACGAAGTTTAACAAGTAAACTCCAATTACCACAGTAGACTGAGATAAATCACAACAAAGCCGAAGCATGAAAACAAGAATGCGTGGAGCATAAAGGTACGCCGAGGCAGAGCGCACACCACACACTGGTCTGTCCAAGCTTTAAATCATACGGCGTGTCCAGGGATTGGTGAAACTGGCACCGTCATAATGATGATTGACAAAGAACTGGACCAATAAGAACCTGAAGGTGGAGTAGGAAACGGAGAGTATGAGAATAAACACACGAAAACTAACATCGAACATAACACTCCCATACTTAAGAGAAAACTATATGGATAAATTCCAAAACAATATAGTTTTAACAAATCTTACTCCAACCACTTTTCTTAGTTTAGTTTTTTTTTCTCAGACTCTAGATAACGCATCGGCCAATATATTTTCTGATCCTTTCTTATGTTTGATAATTAAATTGTAACCTTGAACAATCAGTGACCAACGCATAAGCCTTTGGTTCTGATTGTGCATACGGGACAGGAATACCACAGGATTATGATGTAAAAAAGTTTTTTAAAAGCTGCAACTCATCCTAACTCTGAGATCCACTCGAAGATCGGAGGTCTAGCGGAAGATTTCCTCTGTATCCACTGCGATTCAGCTTTATTCATGTGACTTAAAGGGGAAATGAAGCACTCAGTCAAGTTGACCTTATTTTGTAGACCAATTTCCACTTTAATGAAAAATATATAGCAAACATGATTAAACAACCATTTCGAAGAAAAGAGGGTGTTTTATCATAGATTTTAGTGCAAGGGCGCCGCCATCTTGGAATGCCGCAGCGTGTGACGTCACGGGGTTGGTTCCGTTAAATAGATAGACAGGTAAATAGATAACAGTAGCAAAAAACGACTAAATGATGGAGACTACAATGTCGAATACCACAAGGCATATAAAAAGACAAAAGGGGGGGCCTGCTGTATTGCTCCTGGATGTAAAAATGATTTTTACAGTGTCAAAGCCAAGGGTAAATTAATTCATTTTCATAAACTGCCGCTAAAACGCAGAACAACACTGCTTCACTGGCTAGCGGCAATAAAAAGGAAAAACCCTGCTATGGGCCCTGAGGCACGAGTATGCAGTGACCATTTTTTAGAGGACGATTACACTGAGGCCCCGTTTACACTAATGCATTTTCGTTTTAAAACGCATAAGTTTTGCTACGGTTACGCCATCTGTCCACACTACGCCGGAGTTTTCGAGCCCCGAAAATGGAGCGTTTTGGAAACGCTGGAGAGGCCGTTTTCATTCTAAAACGCTGCTGCTCCATCTCAGTATAGATGGGGGGAAACGGAGAAATTTGAAAACGGAGGCGTGGCTGCTGAGATTCGCTACTGAGATTCGCTTTTGGGTCATTGCGTAACCTTCGCTTATTCGTCAAGCCCCTATCACATGACTATAATGCCACCGGAAGACGGCAGACCAGCCTTCGCTTTAAACAACATGGACAGAAATGGGATCGTTGTTTGCACTATTGTCCGTTTTAGGCGCCATTGTGCAGTTAAACTCTGGCTTTTTTACTACAACAGCTGCATATATTCGCAAGAGGCAAGCTACTGTTCGAGCATTCGCTAATCGCTCGCGTTTCACGCGGCGTAAGCCCTATTTAGAATGCCGAGCGAGACACATGCTTCCTGTTTATATTTGAACTCGCATGCCCAGAGTGCGTGAATGGTCACGTGACATACGTTTTTGGTGGAGTAGTGTGTACAGAGATGTGTTCAGAAACACTGGGTGAAACGCTAGTGTGGACGCGGATCATTTTCATGCTAAAACGCCGTTTTAAAAGAGAGAAGAAGATCTTTGTGTCAGAAAAAATAGTAAGTCGTCGCACCAACAGACAGAGACCTGAAGCTGCTCCGTCTGTTTTCAATCTCTCAGGCTATAACGCGAGCTCAACGGACGTTCCAACTTTCTCTGTCAAAACTGACACATCAGTCCGTCGAAGGGAAAGGGTTCTAAAACGTGCCAGCCAGGTAATGAAGAGACTAGTATGTCCATAAAAATGTCATGTATTCAACAATTGTACTTATCTCCCAGTGAGACCAGACATACTAACATTAGCTTCAGAAGGCTCTACTTATGAGCGACAACTTCAATAATTGATTCCCGTCTTTAAAAAAAAAAAACATGCCAAGCCGACATTGGACACGGCATAATAATAGAAAGAGGGAGAACCCAAACAAGCAGACCTCTTTTAGACCTCTGCTTGCTCTAGATATGGGGTACACGTCCACGACTTCACGCATTGCAGTCATATAAACGACGATTACTATATATATATTTCCCCTTTAAGGGACAGGAGTGACCAAGTATATATAAGCCTGGACAAAAATCATACTAGGTCTGCAATATCTTCACAAGGTATTCATGCACCTCTCTCCAAAATTATTGGACTTCTTGGCATTTCCTTAATACATGAAGCAAAGGTTTATTTTTACAGTGTATCCATAAATAATAATGGTCACACTTTACAATAAGATCTCATTAGTTAAAGTACCTGCTGATATGAACTAACATTTGAACAATATGTGTACAGCATTTATTAATCATAGTTCAGCATTTACTAATACATTATTGTGCATTAATGCGCAGTCACAGGCTACTTCAACCCATGGCTCATCCAATCAAACGTACCAGTCAGAGCCATCCACCAATTTATAATTTTCCATTACCTTTAAAAGCCATCACAGTATCCACATTTCATCGCTCCTAAATGAACAAATGGACCAACACACAATAGCGACCGCTGCAGATGTAAATCAGCCGGAAGGACTCCAGAGTGACTGTCTCAGTGGAGACAGCAGAGTGCACATCACACAAAAATCACATAAAAAACCTCTAATCGCCATCCCACTGTGCACCTCTAACTCACTCTAATGAGCCCCCATGGAGCCAGATGCAAGCCCTCAGTCAAACCTGAATCCTCAGAGCCAATCAGAGGAAGAGATCGGCATCCGGGACAGAGAGATGCAAACGCTGCTGTCAAAGCAGTGGTGCGGGTGCTGATGCCGTTATGCAGTTAAACCTGTACATGAGAGTAATTCTCAACGTTTGGTGTGAAGTGACAGTGACAGTTTTCCTGTTTTGCACATGAACAAGCAGATCATCATTTTACAGAATTAAAGAACTGCTTGAAGATGCAAATATCTAACCAGCAACTGAATACATTAGGAACAGACATGGTCAAGATGATCTGCTGAAGTCCAGACTGAGCATCATAATAGATAAGAAAGGTTTGATTTCATCAAGAAATGTTGATTTCGCCAGGTTTCCTAATCTAGATCAAATATCAAATATAATTTTCCCTGACATTCACTGACTAAAAAGCAACATTAACCTATAATGAATAGAAAAACAGGCTGCTATTGTGCTTGGCATATTTTTAAAATGGTTTATATATATATTTTTTTTATATTTATTTATTGAGTTTTTTACATTTACAATTTTAAGCATTACCTTACCCTTACCCTACCACAACCACGGCATTTAAAAAAAGACAAAGAGAGAGAGAGAGAGAGAGAGAGAGAGAGAGAGAGGAATAAAAAAACCACATATACATCATTCCAGAGTTTCTACATACATATACATGTAAATATATGTATATGTATACAGTATGTATATATATATATATATATATATATATAT
>CAIGQQ010037820.1:11106871-11144937 GCA_903798035.1 Danio albolineatus
AGATATATAATATACATATATACACATATATACACATACATAAAGAAAAAACGGTCATATCCTCTTGAATCACAAAATCTTCCAGAGATATCATAGTTAAAAGTGAGGCAATACATAGTCACATTTTTAGTAAATACTGTATGTCATCATTTGACATTTAGAGTTTGGTAACATCCTAAAAGTACAAAATAAAAATAACAAAGGAGAAAAAAAGAAATTAATAAAAATAAATAAATAAATAAATAAATAATAATAATAATAATTCTTCAAAGTATTTAATAAAGGGGGGCTATTTGTCTAGGAACTTGCGTTTCGAGCCTCGAATCATGTATTTAATCTTTTCCAATAGAATGTAAGACATCACTTCCTTTATCCAGCCAGCATGTGTTGGGGGGGGTTTACTCTTTTCCACTTGAATAATATTAAACGTCTTGCCAGTAGTGTAGTGAAAGCAATAACCGAATGTATATCTTTACTGAGGTCTATATTCTTAGGCACGACACCAAAAATGCCCATCAACGGATCTGGGTCAATTGAAATGTTATATATCTGTTCATTCATTCATTCATTTTCTTGTCGGCTTAATCCCTTTATTAATCCGGGGTCGCCACAGCGGAATGATCCACCAACTTATCCAGCATTTGTTTTTACGCAGCGGATGCCCTTCCAGCCGCAACCCATCTCTGGGAAACATCCATACATTCTCATTCACACTCATACACTACGGACAATTTAGCTTACCCAATTCACCTGTATCACATGTCTTTGGACTGTGGGGGAAACCGGAGCACCCGGAGGAAACCCACGCAACCACAGGGAGAACATGCAAACTCCACACAGAAATGCCAACTGACCCAGCCGAGGCTCGAACCAGCGACCTTCTTGCTGTGAGGCGAACGTGCTACTCACTCCGCCACCGTGGCGCCTATATCTGTTCATATGTTTTAAAAAATCCCCTTCCAAAACTCTTCTAGCTTGGGACAAAACCAGAACATATGAGCAGTGGTAGCAGGTGATTGTGAACATCTACCACATGCAGGGCTAACATTTGGATACATTTTTGCTAACTTAGAGTTAGTAAAATGTAGCCTATAAATGGTTTTCATTTTGTAGGAGTTTAATATCCACCAAGAGAACAACAATGGCTAATTTAGCTCATATCTTCAAGAGAATCTGAGGCACTTATAGGACACATTACAGTAATTCCAAACATATCTTTGCTTCTAAAAGCACAATGGTATTCAGACACAGCTACTGCGTGCCTGTAAAATGCAACGCTTGTCTTAAATCCAAGCTCTTTCCATTGGTCCACTACTTTGGTACTACCACTGATGAGTGGCAAGTCTGTTTAACGTGACGCAGTGTCTAAAAAATGCAGCGCTCATGAGTGCCGTGCTTCAGAAGACATGAGAGGCAATCATAAAGATGACAACAGAACATCAAATGCATGTTTACATTGAAAAACAATTGAAAAGTAGCAGATTGGAGAGAAAAATGTGTTCTGTGTGAACAGCCCCTTAATATATAAGTGCTCACTCTTCCATATTTGAAAGCCTGATAGTAGTTTTACAAATGTTACATTTTGTTTTTCTATCATTTACTTAACACCCAGTTTTTGGAAGAGGTCATTCTGAAGCCAAAGCTCCTAAACTCGAGATGTTATCTTCAGTTACCATGTACTGTACAGTCTTGTGACTGCATGTGGTTTAAGTGGCTGCAAGCTGATAAGCATAAAGGAAATCAAATGGAACTGAAAAGTAGCCTAACCATAACCATTTATTCATTTTCTTTTCAGCTTAGTCCCTTTATTGATCAGGAGTTGCCACAGTCGAATGAACCATCAACATATCCAGCATGTGTTTTACGCAGTGGATGCCCTTCCAGCTGCAACCCATCACTAGGAAACATCCATACACACTCATACACTACAGACAATTTAGCTTACCCAATTCACCTATGCCACATGTCTTTGGACTTGTGGGGGAAACTGGAGCACCCGGAGGAAACCCATGCAAACACGGGCAGAACATGCAAACCATAACCTAACCATAACCATTTTACTCTTAAAAAAATGTGGTATTTAAAAAAAACTATTTTAAATAAATAAAATTAACATTTAAAAGAGACAAACAAAAATCGATAATATTCCATGACTCAGACAAAAATATATAAAAATTCTATGACTTCCAACATCTGGAATATATCCTTTAAACTTTCATGATATTTTAGAAATTCCATGACCTGTGGCAACCCTGTTAAATTGACTTTTAACAGGGTATAGTGGTTGGTGCCAGAGAAGCTGTCAGAAACTGCGGATTTTCTTGTGTTCTCTTGAAAACTACATCTAGGGTTTTAGACAGATCCATTTGAAAAGAAGACTATATAGCCAGTGAGTTGCAGTTGTGAGGGTGAAAATGCTTTCTTGATGCTTTGTTGCAGCAATCTGAGGCGACAATTCGCACAGGGTCACCGAAATTGCACTTCAAATATTGGAAAAAAGATTTTCTGGTCTGATGAGTCTCAATTTCTTCTGTGACATTTGTATGGTTGGGTCAGAATTCGGTGTAAACAACATGAAAGCCTGGGTCCTTCCACTCATCCTGCCTTGTACGGCTGGTGTATTGTAATGTGTAAAGGGAATTTTTTAGAGACACTTTGAGCACCAACTGATCCATTTTAAGCACCAAATATAGCCCAAATGTTGTTACTGACCACCGCTATCCCCATGAAACCCATTCATTTCAATGGCCTTCGCTACACAAGGCAAGTTTGTTGCTGGCCCAACCAAAGTTCAAGAGCAGTGAATCATTTTGCACCACTCTCTAGCTTGCTCACACTGTTGTCAAAGTTAAAATAGCTCAATTCAGCTCTACGATAATCCACTCATGTACACGTACCTATATTTGACAACAGGACATTTCTATGTAGTATATTTGCTCCTGCTACTTACTTACCTGGCTTACTTTATTGGATTGTTTTTGTTTTTTGTTTGTTTGTTTTTTTAATGAATGTAATTTAAGTTATTGTGTTAAATTTAAAAAGTCTTACAAAGTTACTTTATACTTTTTTAATAAAATAATAAATGATTATTACAAAGCATTTTCAATTTCAGGCCAAGTGTATCTAAAAGTTCCAGTTTTGGCCTAGAAATTTTCATTGCAGCGCATCACTAGACACGGAATGTTGTGATATGTACTTCTAGCAAGAAAACGCACTATTGCAAAGGTCAGATAACCTCAAACTGATTTCTTGTACATTACTATGAGTTCACAATACTCAAAGCCATTCATACTGTGAGTCTACACTCTAAAAACTGCTAAGCTGTATTAACCCCCAATAGTAGTCATCCATATCTGGGTATATATTCGTGTGGACATACAGAAAAATGAAATGTCGTGTCTCACAGGACAAGGGTGCTACAAAAATAATCATAAATGCACAACACTGGACAGGAGTTATTTTAAAACACCTATCCATAACTTACATATACTATAAGATACTTATCTACACACATAAGACTGGCTATACAAGTATACTTTTACATGAAAACCTAACCAAACCTAACCAGTAAGTAAAAATATAATTTAAAAAGTGAACATAACAGTTGGGTTTGTCAGTATTTGACCCAATGTTAAATGAAAACAACCCATTACTCAGTATTTGCTGAGTGTATAGTACTGTTCAGAAGTTTAAATTTAAAATCATATTAATTGTCATCAGTGATAGCAGGTAGGCACCACATACTTCTAGAAAACAATATAGAGAAAGCATGGTCTAAATCACAATTGGCATCATTCATAAACATTGTGGTCATGCCATGTTTGGGCTAAAACATCTTCTCCTCAAATCAATACCAGACTGAGACAGTCTGCCGTTTCCACGTCTCAGACTTAGACAGTCAGACTGTCACATGAAGCCTCTCACGGGAAACACAAAAGCTTAAAGACAAATTATACAACAAGTAATGCAGTGTATACGATACCAGACTGCTTGTTAAATGAGTTACTTTATTTCCTGTGTGTGCATGTTCAAAAAAACCACCATCAATAAATGACTGCTATTAGTGTAACTTTACATCTATCATTTGTGCTTCTAACATGAATGATAACTAGAGCCATGTGTAATTGAGACAAAAAAAAAAGAAAAAGGCCAGGGTTAAAAATAGACATTAAAACTGCCATTAGTTGACAAAAAGTCCCTGTCTTTATGAGTGATTCGTTGAATCATTCCTTTAAAAGATTTTTTCAAAATAGCTGATTCATCCAATGATTCTGTTCGGAACTTTTTCAGTGGGCCAATGAAAGGTTTCCTAAAATGTTGCTATATTACTTTATTGCTGCTATATTACTACATAACTTGCTGCTATATTACTTTGGTCAAAAATAGTGAGATGCCATGAACTTTGCTATGGTTATCATTGTGTCAATCATTGGAACATCAAGCCCAGGCTCATTGGAAATGCATGCCTACATTTTTGCAATAAAGAAAACATGCCGCTCTGGGTATATATATATTTTTTTTGGCCATTTCAGATGACAATCGTGAGGACGCTGTCTGAATTTTTGTGAATATGAAATATGTTAGTTAGGGTCTGTTTTGTTGTATATTTCAGATACACATTTATCTTGTATACATCAATGAGAAGCTAAACACTTTGCCTAAACTCAAGCAGTAGTATTTGATGACAAATCACAGATTGTTAAGTTCATTTTCCTTCGACTTAGTACCTTATTTATCAGAGGTCGCTACAGTGGAATGAACCACCAACTATTCCAGCATGTTTTACACAACAGATGACCTTCCAGCCGCATCCCAGTACTGGGAAACACCCATGCACTTTACCACTCTTCCAATTAATTTATTAAATTCACTTATACCACATGTCTTTGGACTGTGGGGGTGCACCAAAGAAACCTCCGCAAACACGGGGAGAACATGCAACTCCACACAGAAACGCCAACAGGCCCAGCCGGGACTTGAACCAGCGACCTTCTTGCTGTGAGGTGACAGTGCTAACCACTGAGCCACCGTGCCACCCCACTGTTAAGTTGTGCTGTGATATTTATTTGGTGTTGTCCAAAGAACTGCACAAAAAAATAATCATGTATCAGTTAATATCAAGATCCTGTAAATATCATTGGCGAAACAAGAAACAAATGTGTTTGTTTTTTTTTGCGTCATACTGCAGTCAAACATATGTTGCAGTATGCTTTTTGCAGTTAAACAAATTGTATTTCCAATAAGACTGTGTTGACAATCTCATGAGGCAATAGAGTTCATATTAGGGGTGGGAATCTTTAGGGATTTCGCAGTCTGATCCAATCTGACTCCGATTCTAGGGGTCACAGTCCGATTCCAAAACAATTCTTAACTTAAAATTTTCTGTTTCTCCTGCTGTCCATTTCCATCTTTACATTTTAACCAGAATTAGAGTTCCTATGTTTTTGGTTAATAATTGGAAGCTTCACAAAACATAGACTAAAGCAAGTATTACCAATGAGACTTTGTTGGAAATTTCATCAGGCAATCATGAAATCTGCTATATTCTGCTAGGGTTTGAACAGAATCATCAGAAAAGAAGACTATATAGGCAGTGAGTTGCAGTTGTGAGAGTGAAAATGCTTTCTTGATGCTTTGTTGCAGTAATCCAAGGCTACAACTCAAACAGAATTGTAGCAAAACTGTACATCAAAGATTGGAAAAAGACAGATTTCCTGGTTAAGTGAGTCTCAGAATTTGGGTCAGAATTTGATGACATGAAACACAAAAGCCTGGGTCCTTCCAGCCTTGTACTGGTGGTGTATTGTAACAATGTGGTGGGCATTTTTAGAGACACTTTGAGCCTCTTAGCGCAAACTGATCAATTTTTAAGAACCACAGATAGCCTGAATATTGTTATTCACCACCTCCATCACCATGAAACCCATTCATTTCAATGGCTTGCGATCCACAAGGGCAGTTTTTTGCTGGTCCAATCAAAGTGCATGAACAGCAGATCATTTTGCACCACTGACTAGCTTGCTCACTCTGTTGTCATAGTAAAAATAAGGAATTCAATATTTTCTTAATGTGGATGTCACTTCTGGAACCTTAAAAGGTATACACACCCACAAAAAAAAAATAGTGCACCAAAAAAAGCACTAGCGACTGCACCGCAGAAAACGTCAAAATCTAATTTAAATAGATCCTAATTGAAATGCAGCACACAGCTAATCACAGCAAGTACAATAATGGGAGTTTTAATTAAAATTTGCCCTTAGGCGACCTGTCTAAAAATACCAATATTCACAACATCTGTCAAAACCGCAACACGTATTGACACACCTCAAGTTATTACGGGAATTTCAGGAAACTTCACACTTAAAAAAAGAAGAAGAAGAAACGGCTGAAAAGAATGGAGACGAGGTGTTGATATGACGTTTCTCCTCCCTCATTATTTTCTGCACATGCTAGAGAGCTATCACTATCTTCAGCTGCCATGGTGAACTAAGTATGACAGCCAAAAAATAAAAATCAGATGCAGAAAGAAAAGAGGTATTGTATTTTTTTGCATTGCATGTGCATATTTATGTACCACCAATATTAAAGTATGACAATAGTAGCATCTTCTTTATGAGGAAGCATGTACTAATATAAGATCCTTGCAAAAGCACAAAGCCTCCTGCTGGAATTAAGCTTTGAAGTCGACATGCGTGCCAAATTTGTTGAACTGCAAAATAAATAAATAAATAAATAAATGAAAATCTTGAGGTTGAATTCTCTTCACACTCTGAGAGAGGCAATAGAAAGAGGCAGCAAGTTAAGCAAATGTCAAGGGAAGGAGGTATGTGTGTATATGAAAGAAACAAGCTTACAAACACACAGCAGGTGCATAGTGGGAAGGGTGAGGAGGATGTTAACCCTGCAGTTCCAGGTGTGTCTCATAATGTATTTACAAGAACTGCTTATGCTGCATTTGTCTGCTAAATGAAGAAATGTAAATGTGATTAGGGCTGCACAATATATTGCAATTATCGCAGTATTGCAATATGCGTATTGCAGTTGTGTGATAAATTACATTTATTTTATGCACTGGTTGTTGATCTAAATTTGACCAATTAGATGGGGCCTGACCATCTTTATCCCCACCTCCCTAGTAGTTAATGTTCTGCTATTGGCCCAAAGGTAAACCCTGAGCTGAAAATAAATACTGCCAATTGATGAACAGTCAGGCTCATTCATAGTGTTTTAAAGACTAAACGCTTGCACTTTGACAGTTTTTTTAGTCTGAATTACAATTTATTAGATCAGAAAAATAGATTTTACCAGTAATATCATTAAATAAACAAATGATCCAGAAACGTAGCTAATAAAAATAACCTTTTCTTTCAATAGAAATGTTTTATCGTAAGAAATATGGTTATCGCAATACTCAACAACAACAACAACAATATCATATTTTTACAATATCATTGAGCCCTAAAGGTGATGCAAAATTCTGATGTTCTGTATGATGATGATCAAGTTATATGTTCTGCTGTTAACCATTGTAAAGACTGGTTGCTGATGCTGTGGATTAAAGTTAATCATGTTGTAAGTAATGGGAGTTTCTTGCACAAACCGATCATGTGCTTCAACATATTATCTCAATATTTTGTCAGGGATCATTGAGTATTAATTTGGTTCTGTCTGTGTTTTTTTGGACCTTCAAATTGCTGATATTCGATTATCCGCATTTTATAAACAACCAAAAATCACAGTATCAACTGTAACCGTGTTCCACTGAGGAAGAAAATATCGCCTAAATCTTGGATGGCATAAATGTGAGCAAATTAACAAAATTAAACTTAATTTTGGGGTTAACTGTCCATTTTAAGACAAATGATACTTTCGTCTGGCAAGAATTTTTTATTCAACTTGGCATGAATGCTGGCTGAATTAAAAACAGATCTTTGTGTGGTCACTTTCTGATTTCCCACAATCCCGTGTGGTTCGTTAAGTTTGGCTGGATAAAAAATACTAATTAATATTCCATTCCAACATTAAATGTATTGTGGTCAATTAAATATTTGATTGGATATTGCCATGCTCACCAGCATAACAATAAACACAACAGTTGTGAATCCAAGGTGCAAGTGTCTCTTTATTGGCCGGAGGGTCCAAACAGTGTATATGAGTGAGCAATAAATGTGGCAGAATCGTGAGCCGATAGCATCAAGAAGTCAGCCAAAACCAGGGTAACAGACCAGGTATTCCAGAGATGGCGGCATGAGAGTTCTGACAAGACACAGAGTTGCATGAACTAACAAAAACGAACTGACAGTAGCTACATTTCCATCCACCTATTTTGGATATGCGCATAAAAAAAAAATTGATGGAAACACCAAGATGCGCATAAGTTTTGAAAATGCGGATAAAAAAATGTATGCGCATAACTGAGTAGTATCAACTTTTTATTCAATAAGATGCGCATAAACTATGACAGAAACACTTTCACAAAAGAAATTCCAGTATGTGCATTAAAAATGTCATGTGATTTTGTTATAAGAGATCATGCGATGATAAAAATGTGTGTGAATGAAGAAACCATCCAGCTGAGCACATTGTAAAACATCTGAAACGTTGTTTTGGTCATTCTAAAACACCTTAATCATTTCACTATTCGTGTTATTATTTTATTAATGACCTCCAGAACTGTCTAGAACGTTTGTGCTCCGAGTCTCACACCTTCAAACGCCACCATTCATTGCGTGTTGGCATTTCTCTTCTGAGGCGCAAGTAATCTATTAAATAAGGAAAAGATTCACGCAGCTTCTTCTACTGCAGCAAATTCCGTTTTTACTGTTGATATTTGGCGCCAGTTAATCAGGAAGTGACGATTTTGTTCTCTTTGACTTGTTGGATGGAAACGCTACTTTATTTGCACGTCTTTTAATGGATAATCCAGTCTTGCACATAAAGTTAATTCGCATTTTTGGATGGAAACATAGCTAATGAAACAAAGGGTCACTGCTCAGATATAGCCATGGTAACTAGCCACCGATTGGTGGCTGATTAGAAGAGTTGATCGGCATAGCAACACACCACATGACCACAACAATACTGGCATACAACAACAAATCATGTGGAGGTAAGCAAAACATAACCACGTGACAACAACACAGACAATATCAGAGGTGTCCACACACCTACAACGGTGATAAATTAGGCTTAAAATTCATGCATAAATTTTTTTTGTGTGTGTGTGTTTTTGACAAAAAGTACATGTCAGGTGTACAATAACAATGGTATTTACGTTTTTTTTTTAACCACACACTAATTTAAGACAGAAACAAATTAACATGACAAAAAATTTATAAGAAAAGGAAATGAATAGAAAAAACAAAAAAACAAACAAACAAACAAAAAAACAGCTATGGGGTAGGGTGAGGGGATGTTGGGGGGGGGGGGGGGGGGGGGGGGGGGGGGGGGTTCATGGTTGAAGGAGTACATTAGTCTCAATATGAGTTATTAAAGGGTCCCATGTTTTGAAAAATGTTTTGGTTGAACCTCTGAGAAAATATTTTATTTTTTCTGTTTTCAAAAATAGCATCAAGTCACTAAGCCAAAGTGATAGTTTAGGTGGCATTGGTGATTTCCATTCTATAAGAATTCTTCTTCTGGCTATTAATGTTACAAAGGCAAAGGCATTTTCTATTTCTTTGGTTATATGCATGTCCTCATTTGGTACTCCAAACAAAGCCATTACCAGATTAGGTTGAATTGTTAAATTGAATGCCGAGTTTAAAATCTCAAATATTGAAGACCAAAATCGCCTCAGTTTATCACAAGACCAGAATTGATGTATTAATTTAAAGCAATCAATTATGTAACACTTCTAAAATCATAAAACAGAGAAGTACATTTTTTGTAATCCAAAATTATAACAATAATGTTGCATTAAACAACATTAAAGGATTTTTGTGTTTTTTTAAACTCTTTTGATTGTGGAATGCTCTATTCATCAAATAAGCAAAGAAAAACATTAAGTACAATAAATATTAAAAGCTGCTAATAATGAGAAATGTTTTTATCAATTTGTCATATTAGAACGGATCGTGTCATATTAAAAATTAAAATAATAATGATGCTGTAAATTAATCTTTTTGCAATATAGAAATAGATCCCTTTTATATCACACAATATTACTTTTTTTTTTACAGGATTTGGAGCTAACCAATGCAACCTTGGTTATCAATCTTATCAAAAAACAATTAAAAAAATATTTAATTATGAATGTATGATGATCTTTTAAGTGAGTGACTAAATGGCCAGACACACATTTCCACATTCATATTCAGTATCTCCGCCTCCTAATCAAAGGTGTCGCAAAGGTTAAAAGTAGCAGGTCATGATGAAGAGTCTGCAGTGAACACCTTGATCTCATCCAGCGCTTCGCCTTTTCATTTATTCATTTATTCACATCTGCCTCCCTCGTCGCTCACAAGAGATTGGCTCATTAAAAGAGCGACACTGAGCTGCAGTTCAGCCATTAACATCTAATAGGAGAACAAGAAGCCCAGCACACAACTGCTCTCAGCACACAAACACCTCACAACTGCTCTCTTTCAGCCTATGTTTACACTTTATTTGAATAAAAAAAGTTTCTCGTTCATGTTGGTGATTTCACATTTCAGAAAAGATCTTTATCAACAATGCATGACCAAATGCACAGGTTAGAAGCTTAATATAGCTCTAAAATGAAAGTATAAAAATGCTGCCTATATACACAAATATTATATAAAACACAAACTAGTTGTTCAATATAAACAACTATTAAAATGCATTCAGAAAAACAAAAGTCCATGATAGCTCACCCAAAATTGAAACTTTTTCATTATTTAGTCTCCCGCAAGTTGTTTAAAATCTTTTTTTTACATTTTTTTTTTGGGTTGTTGTTGTGGTTTTTCTTTTTTATTGATAAACAAAATATGAAGAATGTTGGAAACTGGTAACTATTGACATCCAACTATAGAAATCAATGGTTACCAGTTTAAGACAACATAAAAAAATAAATTTAAAAAAATCTTTTGTGTTTACCAAAAGGAAGGCAGGCCAATGTAAGGCCCGTTTATTTATATAGCACATACACCATGGAAATTCAAAGTGCTTTACATAAACAGAAATAATAGAAACAAGTATAAGAAAATAAAAGGAACATAGAATAAAAACGACTAAAACTAATTAAAATGTGTCAAACAGGTTTTAAAGGAATGAACAAGAAAAGAAAGTCATAATGCGATCTGTCATGACGTAGCACAGTGCTCGTTTAGTAAAGGCACAGGTAGACAAGTAGAAGATAAGCAGAAGCTGAGTAAGCAGGGCTGAGTTTCTGCAGGATTCACCAAAACAAATCGAAGACATTTTAAGATCTTTCTAAGACCATTATAAATAAAATTTATACAAAACGCCAATGATTTTCTTTTTTCTAATGGCCTGGTTGGACCAGTGGTAAATATTTATACTTGTTAAATTTTAATTTTGTTATTTCAAACAAGCAAACTCTAGTTGCATACATACTTTCCCCCCAATATTCTTTAAAATAAAAACTTTTAAGTACAAGTGTTATTGTATATATCACTAACATCACTATCACTAAATATCAAATTAATAAATACCATTTTTGATGAATTAATAAATTGTAAAATATTATTAAGAAATTATTAAGATATTTTTAATAAATAAAAGGTTTACTGAATTTATTGGATTGTTGATGATTGGATGGATGTTGGCCTGACTGGTTAACTTTACATAGACAAAAGGGAAATTAAGATTTATTAAGACTTAATTAAGATTTATTTATTTATTCATTTTCTTTTCAGCTTATTCCCTTTATTAATCTGGGGTCGCCACAGCGGAATGAACCGCCCATTTATCCAGCATTTGTTTTACGCAGCGGATGCCCTACCAGCCGCAACCCATCTCTGGGAAGCAATTAAGACTTATTAAAACGCAATATTTCAATGAATTGAAGACATTTTAAGGTTTAAAATTTAGGTTTTTAAAAAATGTTAGACATTTTAAGACTTTTAAAACCCTGCAGACTCTCTGTGATAACAAAATGTTCATTTTTGGGTAAATTATCACTTTAAATAAAACAAAAACTACAATAGCATTCATTATAAACAACATATCTAGCATTGAATTGCATTGAGAGAGAAAAAATGGTAACAAATCCTCACTTTTTTTACCACTATTCAGAAGAGAACAAGATAAAAATCTGAAAATGTGTATATTAATGAACGAGAAATACTTCTGAAGGATAATCTGACACAGTAGAATGGATTAATGATTCAGTGTTAAATCCCAAGAACAAGTAAAATTGAACTATATTCAATAAAAGTTATTTAAAATTGTATTAATATTTCACCATATTACTGAATAATAAATGCAGCCTTGATGAGCAAAATAGGCCTGTTTTAAAAAAAAAAGGATAGTGTATGTTTGCTTCTTTGCTTGATTCCAGACTGCAAGTTAACAATGCTATGATACATTATGCGCCGCTATAGGACATATATGATATAAATGTGATCTCTATAATATATGCAGAGCGTCTGCCTTCCTCTCAATCTCAATGTCTGCAACTGTATCTCTGTTCCTCTGCATCTCTCCAGGGTCTCTGTTCTGCGTCTGTGACACATAATTAAATGTGAAAGGGCTTCTCTGGGCATGGAGAACCAGCCTGGCGGGAGCACAGGAGGCAAGTTGCTGGTTACACTTTGTTGTGACCCTGTAAAGATGCATGAAGACACACAGCTGTAGCACACACTGAACTAATGCTGAGAGACGGAGAGAACACAACTTCAGCGGAGCTAAAAATGAAACACATGAGAGGCACTTTTGAGATTTAAATATGAGCGTTATTAGAGATGAGTGTGCTGGAAACGACAAACGGCAAGTGTAAAATACAAGCTCGTTTTTGTTATATGGGTCAAAAGACGAGACAACCTATTTTGGTGTCTACATCAAAATGCAAGCAAGAATGAAAATCTGCATATACACTGCATTGTGTACACTAAATAGTATACCGTGAGACTCAAAGAACAACGTTTCCTTGTTCTCATGTTCTGTAAATCTGGTAAATCGGAATAAAGCACAGACAATCCACAAGGGATCATTAATATGCACGCCCCAGGCTGCGTTTGATTGGCCACAACATTTACTAGTAAGGCAACAACATTTTTCCCTCCGATTTCTAAGTTGATTTAAGCTTGTATTATACTTACTACTAGGCATGGGACGATAACCGTTTCCAAGGTATACCGGGGTATGTAAAAGTAAAGGTTTTCATACCGCCAAAATGTTCTGCTATACCATTCCTAAGGTCATAGATGTCATAAAACACATTTCTACCTGCAGTTTTCCCAATCCGTTTGTAAAAAAAAAAAAAAAAAAGCTTTGTTTGCACGATTTGATTAATATCACCCTATCTAAATACTTTATAAATAATATTTTAAAATAATAATATAATAAACTCCGCTGTTTGTTTTTAAAAAATATCTAAATTCCTTTTTTTTAAAAAGGCCTTTGTAAAATTAAAGTTCAAAATGGCTTAAAACGGTTTAATTCAATTATATTGTACTCTATATTCCTAAATCGTATAGCTTTTGTTTGTTTTATACTGGTTTTTATTATATCCGATATTTGTATATCTTTACATGATTTCAATAGCTTAGGCTATTTTATCTACAGCTGTAGATATATAAAATTGTGTTGAGCCATCAAAAGTGGATACGATTTGTAAAGTGTGCTGCAGTAGTCTGCGTGACTGTGAGAGACTGATTGCAGTACTGCACGTGAAGAAATGCGCGTTCTCAGTAGCCATATCTGTATGAGTACGATTTTTTTTTTTTACATTTTGTTTTGTTGTTTTTTAGGTGTGAATTGTAACAACATCTGTTTTTTAAAACTAACAAAGGCCGCAGAAGTCAGTGATTCATTGTAATTATTTAGCCTGACATGTTTACTGCTCCATAATATTTTAAATGTTTCTCAAAATAAATTATATTGTGTTGATGGGGGAAAAAGGTTTTGTTTTTTAGCCAGACATTAAAAAAAGAATATAGTTTAGAGCAGTAAACATAATACCATCAAACCGTGAAACCGTGGTATTTTTATCAAAGGTTATCATACCGTCAGAATCTTATAACCAGCCCATGCCTACTTTCTACTTTATGTATGTGGGACTCTTATTTTGAAAACAGGACAGGCTTTAACATTAGAACTACCGATTTTTCATTTTTGGAATTGAATAACATTGTTGAAATAAAACACACATATCTATAACTCGCTGACTTTTATTAAATATGCGTATATTTCATTGTTATTTTATTAAAATCACAATGCACAAAAGAATTATGATTATTTCTACCTAGCATTACTATAGCAATCAAAGTGACTCGCAGGCATTTCAGTATTTGCTACTTTTCTTTCAGACTTTAAATATGCATGCCTCTGTTGCCTAGCAACTTCCTTCTATCAAAACATAACTTTATTTCATATACGTCTTTCAAAACAGCATATTCAGTGCCACGAAAAAGCCTTCCCACCTGCTTGAGAAAGTGAAAATGAAAGTAAGTCACGAACATTCGTGGGTGGCCTATCGTAGCCTAATACAGCTATAGGCTGTATTACCAAAAAGTAATATTTTTTAGAGTGATGACTTAATTAAATATGATGACAGACACTTAAAGCTTAATTTTAATATCTCAATAGTAGCTTTGAATTGTTGCTTTGAACTGAATTAAAGTTTTGAATCTTGATGTGACAATATGATATTACTATGGTAATTGTGGTAGTTATAGAACTGTGGTTGTCCCCGTGTTAAGGAAGAGTAAAGCCTTGTTCACATTACGAGCAACTCGCAGCAGCAAAGCGGCAATCGACCGTTCATTTCAACGGTCCATCAATGCAAACGACAGTAAACATTGGCGATAAGGTGGGCGTGTTGAGAATCCTTCAACTCTATGCAAATGAAAACAACTTTCTTGAGTTACACCCAATAGGAGAGCCAGTAGAGCTCACGTGACCCTCTATCAGCTCCTACAGAGGCCGGTTATAGTCTCCGTGCTGTACACCTACACAGACCTGCATTTGCAGCAGATAAATAGCCACAATGGCAGAGACCACAGTTTATTCCAGATCATCTATGTAAATGAATGTAAATTTTATGTAAATTTTATGAACTGATTATATTTATATTTAGTGTTTTCTCTGAAAACGGCACAGAAAAACTCATTCACTCTCTGTGAATTTCACCGTAAACATTACCTAAGCAACCTCAAGGCGGGAACCACACATGACCATGTCAGAACACAAAATGCAGGATATACGGATTTTAAAATGTAACGAGTGGCACCAGAAGAGGCATAAGGTCTGTTTAAACGTTTCTTTTGTTAGTTTAAAATGTATATTGTGAAATTTGGTGCATGTGAGGCAACAAACACATGTAGACTGCTCACTGGAAGAGGTTATTGTGTGTTTATGCACTGTGTCATATCACTGAGCTCCTTATTATCTTTCTGGAGTGACAGAACAGCAATAAATTTCATTTGGATTTTTGAGGGTCTGCGCAGTGATTCTTAAAGCTGTGTGATAAATGCTGATGTTTATAATTTGGAATTATCTATATATTAACAAACAGTTAATAAAAGTGCATCAATGTATGTGTGCAAGCATGTACAGTTTATACACATATGGAAAAAGAAAAACATATTTAGCTTCAACATTCTTCAAAGTTTTATTTTTCTTACTGCATAAATATTCGTGTACTCTAATGTAGCACTTAATTTTGGATCCTGGTAAAATGTAAAGTTGTAAACTTTGTGATTTTTTGTTTTATTTTATATTAATTCACATTCTTTATATTCTATTAAGATTAAATGCTCAACAAATAGCACTAAAATTCACTTTTTTTACTCTGTATTCCAGGTGAAGGCAAGTAATTAATTTCTTAAGACCTAATAACGCCACACATTTGACCAATAATGGGATATATAATACTGTACAAGAAAGCACAAATATATATTGCTTCACATTATTCACGTTGACCAGCAATAAAACCATGCGCACCACAAAATACAACATTAGAAGCTAAATTACACATGATTATAACAATAAAGGCCATACCCTAAAAATGAACACAAGCAATAAATAGCAAGCATCCAGCAAACAACATCAACAGCAAAGCTTTTAGAAAACGCTGAGCCAATATAATGAATCAGTAAAGCAAACGCTGGCTCACCTGTGCAGAAAATCTCCAGGATGTGTAGCGGATGTACGGATTAGCGTACAGCACACAGATGAGCTCATAGCTGATTTATCGTACATTTATCACTTCTGAGTTTGAATTTCAGGGTTTAACCAATCACGTTTAAGACAGCTGAACTTTGAGCACGTCTGAAAAGAAACCATCAGCTGCTTCCTTATGACTGCATGTCTACTGTAATCACCCAAGTTAATGATCATCCACATTTATGACAATGACGTCATTTCAAGTCACTTCTGTTTATTGGACAAACACGCTTTTCTTTCAAAAATCATGCTTATAGTGATACAGTTTAGTAATGCTGCTACAGGGAATGCAGTGTTCGAAGAAAATGTGCTGAATGTTTGAATTATAGTGATATTCCATGATGCAATTCAATGTCAAGTAATACTTAACTGAGTTAATGAAACAACAAATGCTCTGTTTTAACACATTTTAATACAAATTCGACAGTATTATTAAGATTTGGTCAACCGCACAACAATTAATAAATTCATTCATATTAATTAATGACAATTTATTGATAAAGCATGCTTATAATAATAGTAAATAAATAATAAAATAAAACAAATAGTTTATTTTATACCATTACTACTATGACAAAAACATTAACCAAAAGTTTTGATTATTTGGTAAAATTCATTTAAAATTAATGTAATATGTACTACTGTGGGCGAAAAGGTGGTGCAGTGAGTAGCGCTGTGGCTTCACAGCAAAAGGTTGCTGGTTTGAGCCAGTTAGCATTTTTGTGTGGAGATTGCATGCTCTCCCCATGTTCATGTGGGTTTCCTCTGGGTGCTCCAGTTTTCCCCACAGTCCAAAGACGTGCTGTAGGTGAATTGAATAAACTAAATTGGCCATAGTGAATGTGTGTAAATGCGAGAGTGTATAGGTGTACAACCAGTTTTGGTTTGCAGCTGGAAGGGCATCCACTGCATAAAATATATGCTGGATAAAATGGCGGTTCATTTCGCTGTGGTGACCCCTGATAAATAAAGGGACTAAGCAGAAGGAAAATGAATAAATGAACAAATGGATAAACTACTGTTAGAAAAAACTCCATGTTATTAATAACATTAAAAAACATGTAAAAAAAATGTTGGGCTCCACAAAAATCTATTTGTGTTTGGACAACATGAAGGAATTAAGTTGGTTTTATAAATTTAAGTGAATTAAACAAAAACAATTAAACTGTCCTAAAAATACCCAAGAACTGTGTTGATTCAGCTCATTTGAAATAAGTAGTTTGAACAAACAGCAAACATCATTTTTTGTGTAGTAAAATATGATATAATAAATATTAATATTTCTTAATTTTAATCATAATTACACTTATATAATATGTAAGAAAATATATGACCCCTGACAACAAGTCATAAGTGTCAATTTTCTGAAATAGAAATTAATTATACACTCAAAAAAAAAAAAAAAAACATGATAATATTTTGTATACATAGTGATCATTTATGCTGCTTGTTCAAACCACTTATTTAGAATGAGCTGAAACAACACAATTTTGGAGATTTTTTGGGGGGGGCAACTTAATTGTTTTCCGTTCAATCCACTTAAATCTGTCAAAACCAATTAAATTAATTGACTTTTGTTGAGACAACATGAATGAATTGTGGGGAACCTGCATTTTTTTAACAGTGCATGATGAAGATCAAATTATATTTACAGTACAGTCCAAAATTTACTAAATGTCTTCATGAAACACGACCTTAACTTAATATTCAAAAGAATTTTGGTATTGAAGAAAAATCAAGAATTTTGACTCACGCAAATGTATTTTTGGCTACTGGCTGAAACAGATCTATCAGGTATGAATGCAATGATTAGTTAAACACTTGAAATGCTTTCATTTGTCTCCTCACAATAGCTATGTTTCCATCCACCTATTTTTCTGTGCTTTTTGGATATGCGCATAAAAACGGTTGATGGAAACGCTAAGATTTTTAAAATGCGCATAAAAAAACCGTGTCTCACACCTTTAAATGCCACCACACGTTCATTGTGTGTCGGCATACTGTCTTCTGAGGCACAAGTAATTAATTAAATAAGGAAAAGACTGATGCAGCTTCTCCTACTGCAGCAAATTGCATTTTTACTGTTGATATTTGATGCCAGTTAATCAGGAAGAGACGATTTTGTTCTGCATCTTTGGATGGAAACATAGCTGATAACTGAAGAAAACAAAAGTCCTTGGTTGATTCACGGGGGACCGTTATGAACAATGTGAATGATGAAGCCTATTCATCACACTCATTTTCTGCCTTTCTTTTCTCTCGTTCTCATTCTCCTGCAGTAATGCACGTTAACGGAATTACTGCTGACTGATTAAACAGCAGGCCAGAAGAGACAAGAGTAATCCAGCAGAACCTTGTGGCCTCTTCTCTGCTTTATATGCTTCTCTAGCACACTTTATATGCTGATGATACAGTAAACAGGAGGAGTGGATAATGCCCACAATGGTATCTCTTTATTTAACATGCTTCACTTGCAAAGTAAAATACTGTGGAGATAGGTCACTTTTACAGCTGACAATAAAAAAAGATGGAAAGACCTTTAAAAAAATTAGGCAACAAACTGGTCTTATAGAAGCCCAGATTTCAAATCAACTTAGCCAAATCTGACACGTTTTTGCAAATAAAATCAAACACTTTTGTCCAAAAGTGAGCAAAGATGTCTGTCTGAGAACACTGAAAATAAATGATTCAAAGACTCCTTGGATTTACAATTTTTCTTTCTAGTTAAGTGGTTGTAAACAATTTATTTGGGCTGAATTTCAACAATTAAGTTGAATATTACTAAATTTAATCAGTTTGTTTTAATTCAACAGATATAAATTGTTTGCAACAATTCTGAAGACATCATTTTTTTCAGTGAAGGTATGGTGTAGTGAGAAAGTCTTTAAACCAGCAAATCATTATTGACAGAACAAAGGTATAAATATAAATCATATTACATTTATATTCTATACGTACACATTTAAATCACAAACATATATATATATATATATATATATATATATATATATATATATATGTTTTTTCCAGTTCCAAATGTTTCATTACATCTATATTTAAAAATATTTGGACTGAAATAACACTGCAGTTAATTAGAGTCTCTGAATAAAATGCAAAAAAAAGATAGAAAACGTTTTTTATTATTTTCATCTTATATGCATATATTATTATGATTATAATTATTTATATATATTTTACATTATATAAAATTACTTATTTTACAAATATGTTATATTACTGTTTAAGTATTATATGCATAATTTGCAATTAAACAAAACTAATGTATAAACATTACCATTTCCGATTAAAAGGTAAAGATTAAAGCTTTGTGTTTTTCTTCTTTAAATCAGCAAATAAATGAAGCATATGTTGGTTTTATGCAAGTGCAATGATACCAAACCTAAACAAATCTCAAAAAGCCTCATAAATCGCCTGGTTGCTTGTTAGACTAGTCACTGGCCGTGACCCATCACTGCTCTACTCTTCACTCGCCTTCATTATACTGAAGGGCATGATGGGAAGGACAAGCAGAAGGAAGGACATGATTTGAATATAAACTATAACTGTAGGCCCCGTATCCTGCCAACATTTAATGCTGACTGTTACATTCACAAACATCTGAAACAGTCAGCAGAACCTGTTGATGTTCACTTCTTAATTCCACTGGGTAAAAACTCTGTGCTGTCCAACTGACCTTATCCCGTTAAAAGGGCCATGAATTGAGAAATCCAAAATTGCATCGATTCTTGACACATCGTGTCATTAAAAACAAGCCTTTTCAGATTTAATTCAGGAAGTTTATGAACTCAAAACATTGTTTAGCCTAAAAATAGTAGGCTAAACTCTGCCTCCAATGAATAAGATCAAAGCCCACTTGTTTAGCTCAACCCACTGATTCGCATTTCAGTAGGTAAATAATGAGAGAGGCAAACACATTTCTCAGCCAGCCCAATAAAGAAACAGAACTATTTATGTATTGTTTGAAAAAAAAAAATCAGTTTATGAAAACGCACAATTTAAAAGGAGGCGAGCCCCAAAACCCCTAAACCTACCCCTCATGAAATGTATGAATGAGATCATATAAATTATTATGAATTGGCCACTAAATCAAAAAGTTACAATTCACCATCAGATTGCGCTGGTCTACGCAGAACTCAAACGTTAAAGGGCCACGAAACCCTTTCACACCCCTAATTTGGAAAAAGTCAGAAAAAGTGGGTGTGTCCAGCTCTGTCGGGGGAGGGAAAGAGGGAAGATTTGCATAAAAATGTGAGTTTCCATTTGGGCACGCACTGATTTTCACAGAGGCAAAACAAACAGAGAGACACAGGGGAGAAAGACAGTTACTGTGTTTACATGGACATCAGTAATCAAGTTATTTGGCAAATTCTTAATTTGTCGACTTTAACTGCAGTTTGGCACTTTCACTTATATTCAGGAACATTTCCTGCGTGTCCCCTGTGACAAACGAGATGTTGCATGCGAGGAACTGCTGGAGGAGTGCGGTTTTAATGGAGTGTTTGATACAGCTTGGTGTATGTTAGAAAAAAATCCTCCACATTTCTCGGTAACTTAGATGCACTCGGTAGGTAGTGTCAGAAAGTTGTGTGTGCATAGACTACCCTGTCACAAAATGCGGCGAAAATTCTACACGACGGTAATAGTTTGATTGCAGTGTTTACATGTTTACACTCGGAGAGCAGCATTTACAGCATTTATTAACATACTGTAAACTTAGTAACAGTTCTAATCATTTGACTAATGTCTGTCTTTAAACACTGAAACAGTACTGCTGATGATACGAACTAACTTTGCCATCTGAATAAACAAACAAAGACCACTGATCGCTTACTTACCAAATCTGTAGAGACAGGATAATCAACATGAACTGGAGCTGTGTGTTTTTTTTTTCAAAGGAGACAAGCAGCAAATCCAGATTTCACCATTTCCAGATGGGAAAATCTCTCGGGTAAAAAATGTTTCTTACAAACGCATTTTTGTCACGTGCACTGTAGTCCACACGTGAGTCCAGCTGTGCTCTCATAGCAGGGAAATGAAAACAAAACCTTCGTCGCAGCACATAAACACAACACTTACAACCTGTGTCTCTAAACAATTGTTGTTCTTTTACTTGTTTGGCAACACAACGTGGCGTCTCTCTGCCGTCTGAACACTGTAACAGGTCTTCGAAGCTATCATGCATATTTTTGAACAGAGTCTTTCTCAAGAATTAACGCTGCACACTTAGAGACGTCACGATGTACTGGTCAGTACAGGCGACCACTCTCCACGCTGGAATACACGCAAGGATCTAATCGCCATGATGCATCTTCAAAAATTAGTTTCAAACTGGAAGAATGAATTTGCTCAAAATAACGCGAAAACCAACCACTTTTCACTTTTTAGTGAAATATATGTGTCCTAATAGCTTTTATGGCAGCGTGGGACACATATATGACTGTCAACAGCTCAAAAAATGTGTTTTGGTGTTTCGTGACCCTTTAAAGATGGATGGAAGACAGAAAAAAATATCCTTCTGATCGCAACATTAATAAAAAGTTGATGAACTTTATTTTTAATGAAGTTCCAGAATGCATCAATTCTTTGTTCACTTCATTTTACAGCTAGTTTACCATTCATTCACATTGGCTCTATTGACTGTGGCAGAAACATTGCAAGAACCAATGAGCCAATGAGATTGCTTTATGCAAATATAGCCAATCACGTTCATGCAAGACCAGAGAACAGCTTTAAGATACAGATGAGAAAGGATGTAGATTGAGATGTCTATGAAAGGATGTAAACATTCATACAGATTTCACTTTGAAAGACAACATTATTAGACAATCACAGCAGAGAGCATTTACTTTGCATTTTTAAAGTAGAAATGAAATCAAAATTTACAATTATATATAGTCGGTGCACTTTATTATTTTGCAAAAATCCATTTGCCTTCATAATCTTATACCATAACCTTCCTATAACCTTCCCTATTTTCGTCACTTTGGGTCACATGGAATGGCTTTTGGGAGGGGCTATCAGGGCGTGTCTTGTTTCTGCCCTGCCTTCATCCAATCATTTATTTTAGTTAGCATCATCCATCTTCCAATCCAATCGGTTCTCAAAAGATGAAATCAAGCACAGCCCTACATTTTTTTCTTATTTCAGTACCATTTACAGTGGACGAGTCACGATAGAGAATTTTAACTTCCGTTTGATAGAGACTTTAAATCTGCCACGCCCATTTAGACATTGTGTTTTATGGGGGATAATCAAAACAGGACAGAATAAACCCTGATATTTCTTAAGGAATATTAAAGAAAAAAAAGAAAGATAACATTATATATGCGGACCTAAAAGACTCAGGATGACCCCTTTAACAGTGGCTAAATCCAAAAAACGAAGGCCATGCTTGCCAGCCAAGGAGAAACAAATGAACACGTCCTTCAGTGCTCCTTCAGTATAATCACTGCATTACCCAATGTAGCCAATGGCTAAATTGAGAGTGAATGCGGCAGTGGCGAAGGCTGCTAATGAATGCTAATTGGGCTCGCGAGTTCACGAGGTGGAGTTGCTCTTTTACAGCTCAGCATGATGTGATTTGCACTCTGTCTCTCTCTTTTCCATTAACCCATTTTTATTTTTGCTCTTGTCACTTTTTTTGCACAGAAAGAAAGAACTGAAGAACAGAGGCTGAGGGGGAAAAGGTGTCGAGCATCTGTTGGTGGTGAGTTACTGTGCCAACAAGAGTCTCAGCAGCAGTAGAGCGAGGGTAAAAGAAAGAACGAAAGAGAGAGAGAACTAATAGTGCTTCCGACAGGGAAGCCGAGAGGTGAGTGAGTTCAGAAAGAAAGCAGCATCACTTCTGAAGGATGCATATGAAATGAAGAGTCTGAAAACACAGTAAGCAGATCAGCCAGGGGAGCTTTTTTAACTAATCATAAAGACAAATAATACTGTCTGAAGCTGCCACTCACTATTTGGATTAATGATTCATCATCAATTATACATCATGAAATTAATTGATAATTATCTGTTAATTAAAGTAAATAACAGATCACCCAATACTTCACTCATGTCATGATTGTCATCAGAACTTTCTTCATATCATGGATATTTCAGTTTCATTTGACTTTCTTCACTTCATGTCATTCATATTTATTAACTAATCAAACAAGAATACAACACATCTAGGCATGGGCCGGTATAAGATTCTGACGGTATGATAACCTTGGATAAAAATATCACGGTTTCTCGGTATGACAGTATTGTGATAAAATATAAAATATATCCTTGTTAAACGCCTGACTAAAAACAAAACCTTTTTCCCCTTTGAACACAATACATTTTATTTTAAGAAACATTTAAAGAATTTTGGAGCAGTAAACATGTCAGGTTAAATAATTCAAACTAATCATTGACTTCTGCTGTCTTCATTAGTTTCAATAACACTTGAAAAGCTGAGATGCTCACTACATTCCTTTTATAAGACTTGGAATTCCTTTCTTGATTACATCAAAGGCCTGCCTATTACACCTGGTGCTGGCAACCTGTAACATTTAACATTTACCATTTTACCTGTAACATTTAACATTTACCATTTTACCATTTTTTTTTTTCATTCATTCATTCATTTTCTTTTCGGCTTAGTCCCTTTATTAATCCGGGGTCGCCACAGCGGAATGAACCGCCAACTTATCTGGCATTTGTTTTACGCAGCGGATGCCCTTCCAGCCACAACCCATCTCTGGGAAACACATCCATACAGTCTCATTCACACTCATACACTACGGACAATTTAGCTTACCCAATTCACCTGTACCGCATGTCTTTGGACTGTGGGGGAAACCGGAGCACCCGGAGGAAACCCACGCAACCACGGGGAGAACTTGCAAACTCCACACAGAAATGCCAACTGGCCCAACCAGGACCTGCCCCAACCGGGGATCGAACCAGCGACCTTCTTGCTGTGAGGCGAACGTGCTACTCACGCGCCACCGAGGCGCCCCCATTTTTTTTTACCTTTCATTATTATTATTTTAGTTATTATTGTTCTTCCCATCTGTATGTAGTTATCCTGATGTCATGTTCTCATGTATTTTCTTAATTTGGTATTTATTTATTTATTTATTGTTGTTTTGTTGAGTTAATGAATGTGAGGTTAGGGGATGGGATTAATAATGGGATTAATTACTGCTTACCTCTTAATATTTAATTTGTATTTGTCATACAAAAGACCAATTAAAAAGATTGAAACAGATTTCTTTACAATTAAAGCGTTTAAATCTTTGGATATATTTTCTGCTGGAGATACTGTTGTCCTAAAAAAAATTAATAAAATAACATAAATTAAAAAATAAAAATAAAAACGTACACATACCTTAGGAACGGTATAGCAGAATTTTTTTGCGGTATGAAAACCTTGACTTTTCCAAACCGCGGTATACCTTGAAACCAGTTATCGCCCCATGCCTAAACACATCTACAGTTAAATATAACATTCTTGATAGACTCTTCCATTCTAAACCAACAAATGCAATAAAATCTCAATATGCCTTAACTGTGTATCTAAATTATACTATTTACACATCAATACTCAGCACAGAATTTCTGCTTGAAACAGACAAAGATCATCCACCAAAATCTTAGTGTTGTTACAATAGAGAGACAATCTCCTTCTTTAATCCGTCACTCACGTCTCAACACTTACAGCCAGCTCAGCTGTTCTGTCATCTGTGAAAATATGAGCATTGTGAGATCCTAATTATTAACCATGGCCAAACTGCAGCACCACTGCCAAATTACCACAACCTGGCCAAATCACGACACCGCGACTCACCAAATGAATGCATTATTGTCAGTGAAGACCAACCGTCATGCCAAAATGCTAATGATGGACAATTTTCTCCCCATACCAAAACAGACACCACCAGAGATAAACACCTTAGTCCACTGGCGCTGCACCAGCAGAAAACCACAACATATGTTTATCGGCCTATTCAACGATTATCAGAAAAAACAACTTCCATATATGCAGTATACTTTGTAACTACAGACCAATGAGTTAATTTGCAAGATTTATATTTGCTAAAGAAATTAAAAATCCACACAATCCCCAAAGATATATTGTCATTCACACATAGGATATATTAACTTAAACATGACATAAATAGCAAAGCATTATTAATGAACAACAGTCTCAAGTTTTGTCCTTACCAACAGTCAGTGAGTATGTTTACATGGACACCAATAATTGTCTATAACTGTAATTTATTTGAATAATAACTAAAATAAAATTTTAATATGACTAAGACAATACTCTGATTAAGAGTCTACTATGTAAACAGCGATTTTTGATTAATTTAATCTTATTAAGGTCATAATCGAACTAAACAGAAATTGAGTTAAGATCTGGGGAGTATGCTGGTTTTAGTCGCATTAATTAATTTCAGTACAGACATGTAAACATCAAACTATTACCATCACGTAGGACTTTTCACCGTGTTTTGTGACAGGATATTCCATACACACACAGCTGTTTGACATTATTCTCTGCACCTACCGAGTCAGTGAAAGATAACAGACACCTGCATTGTGAAATGCAGAGGTTTCTTTTCTTTCCATACATCGTGCGGTATCAAATTCTATTAAAACGACACTCCTCCACCAGTCCGTGCATCCAATGCCTCAGTTTGTCATGCGGGTACACGGACCAATCTTGAACGATTCGTTCATTTTAAGCGAATCATTTATGTGGCTCGAGAACGATGAGTCCCCTTAGGCAGCGATTCGTTCATTTTTATTTTGATTAGTTAAACTTATATGGGATGGTCAGTGTCGGGTGAATGAACGACTCAAATTTGAACATATGTCAGAAGAGATGAGCAGAGCTAATCATAGATAAAACACTAAGTAAACAATGAAGGATTATTTTTCTCTTTATTAGTACCATTGCATTGTACAGTAGTGTTTTAGTTATGACTTGTATGTGTAAGTGTGATTATCGATTTGGGATAGCTGTAGATTTCTTTGGAAGCATCTCGTAACATTAATGTTATTTTGGCTAATTGAACGAAATTACTCAAAAAAAAAAAAAAAAAAAAAAAAAAAAAAAAAAAAAAAAAAGATTTGTTCATCTCAATGAACGAGACTCAAAGGTCTGAGTCAGTTAAAAGAATACGAACTTCCCATCACTACGTAAGGGAATGAATGAAAAGTTCCTGAATGAAAGTGAAACTGCAGTTAAAGTAAAAAAATAAAGAATGAAATGCCCGAAATTACATGAAACTCCGGAGGAAACGTGAATAGCAATGACGTTAATTGAATTATTAACATGCAAAATGCGATCATGGAAGGAATGTTCAAAAAGTAACTCATATAAACACCTTAATTAAGTTATTGTCTTAATCAGATTAAGGCAAATAATTCGATTACTGATGTCCATGTAAACATAGTCAATGAATCCAAACTATAGATTGAATTAAGATTTGCAAACAACATCACAACCATTGTAATGTTGGAACCAGAAGTGTGCAATATATATTTTTAGATTCTTTTAGATTTGTATATGTAAAGACTCACATGTTGCACAGAATTATACAAATGTGTTCTAGACGTGACATTGTTATAATCAAAATGCTGCAGTTGTAGAGAATAACATGAGAGCCACACATTTCTCACATTGTTGCATTTGTTGTTGTGTCTTTTAAGCATTTCCTGCAAATAATGACAAACATCTTACTTATATTGTGTGCAATATACATCTTTACATTCTTTTAGACTGTTATATGCAAACTCACACTTTCTTTATACATAGAATAATAAAGAAGTGAAAGTGTTACAATCAAAATGCTGCAGTTATAGAGAATAACATATGAGCTAGAGTTGCACAATACTGGAAAAATCTGACATTGCGATATTTTATTTTTCTGCGATATACTGTATCTGGCGCCACGGTGGCGTAGTGAGTAGCACGTTCGCCTCACAGCAGGAAGGTCGCTGGTTCGAGCCTCGGCTGGGTCAGTTGGCATTTCTGTGTGGAGTTTGCATGTTCTCCCTGTGGTTACGTGGGTTTCCTCAGGGTACTCTGGTTTCCCCCACAAGTCCAAAAATATGCGGTACAGGTGAATTGGGTAAGCTAAATTGTATGTAGTGTATGTGTGTGAATGAGAATGTATGGATGTTTCCCAGAGATGGGTTGCGGCTGGAAGGGCATCTGCTGCGTAAAACAAATGCTGGATAAGTTGGCGAATCATTCTGCTGTGGCGACCCCGGATTAATAAAGGGACTAAGCATGAATAATAAGGGACTAAGAATGAATGAATGAATATACTGTATCTACACAATTCCGCCAAATGAATGAATAGCACTGTATGGAATGAACTGATATAGTCACACTTTATTTTAAGGTTCAATTCTTGCTATTAGCAAATCATTAACTACAAATTTTGCTTCAGTAAACTCCTAATTTTCTCCTTAATAATAGATATTAAGTTAGCTTAGGTATTGGGTTGGGATGTAGAATAGGATCATGCAGAACAGGTAGATTACAAGTACTAATAAACAGCCAATATCTCAATAGCATGCATGCTAATAAGCAACTAGTGAGAATTGGTCCCTAAATTGTTATCAAATGTGTTAATTTTAATTGATTGGGATGATTCTGTAGGGGAGTGAATCATGCAGAAAGTGTAATAAACAAACTACAAGCACAGATGCATGCAATAAAGCAAAGATAAAAGTGAAATAAACAGTGTATGCTTTATAGTTTTTTATATTTACAAAAAAATACACTGCAAAGTCAACTCAACATATCATGCATATCTTGCGATGTGACTATTGCGGAAGCATATGTTGCGATATTGATGCTGAAACTATATATTGTGAAGCCCTAATATGAGCCATACATTTCCTGCAGATTTGCATTTGTTTGTCTTTTTTGCATATTCTGCATATACTGACAAACATCTTAATTCTATTGTGAAATATCTGATAGGAGTAATATCTCAAATACGCGTGAGAACGTGTGTTATGTCATTTAAACAACTTAATGATCATATCATTTAATCTCTGACCCTGATGGGTGCCATTATGTCAGTCTGTGCTGCAATGGAGAGATTAGAGCTGCTGGATTTACAACATGTCAATTCATCAACTTCTCACAAAATACATGAAAGCAAGTGTCTGTTTAACATTTTTATAACAACCTGAAAAAACTCAAGCTTTTGCAAAACGGATGCATTTTCATTAGCTCTATTTTCAATACGCATTTTCGATTGGAAGGGTAATGGAAAGGCGCCTACAGTCTGTTAATCCGGCTCTGGCTCTTGGCAGGTGAAGACTCGGTTTGCATTCAGGCCAGCTGGTCTTGGCTTTCTTGAGATACCGCTCTTGGTCACAGGCCTGGGACAGCTTACACCTGTAATCCACCATTTGTCTGACACCAAATGTCTTTGAGACCACAGTCTTTCCGACTAGTCTGCAAGAAGCGTGACGCATGAACAGCAGAGCAGCAGGCCAGGCTGAGAGTCTGTTTCGCTGGAATTCATTTGAGAAAACAGGCAACAATATAACACTGATTATAGCAACACAGAACACTGACTCACCCTCATGAGACCAGTCAAAATGTAAGAAAACATTGCTTCTCTCGGGCGGAGATGAGGCTAATGCAGGACAAAAGACACTTCTGTTTAAGGCTAGAAATGCAAATGCTGATATTCTCAAGTTATAGCCTGATCAGTGAGAGGTTTTAAAGTGTACACTGTAAAAATGACGGTTAAAAGCTGTAAAAATGCTACAATCTAACCTGGTTAACAGGAGGTTTCCTAAAGTTATACGATTAATAACTGTAAATTGAATTCCCTGCATGATATCTTCTTTAGTGTACATTAGTATATTTCTCTGCTTGTGGGAAAAGTTGTTTTTAATAAGCATGGGCTTATCATTTTACCTTCTCATCACCATATGCTTGTATTGTTGTTGTATTTGTCAGTGTTGTTCAGTCAAAGCAGGATGAATCTGCCTACACCCTACTGCTGGAATCAGCTTCCAGAAATGGTCAGATGTGCTCCAACATTAGGTACACTCAAATCAAGACTTAAAACACATCTGTTTAGCTGGGCCTTTGCTGAACGAGCACTGTGCTACATCTCACAGATCGCAATGGTATTAATTTCCATTCCTTTAAAATCTGTTTTAACACATTTAAATATATTTTAAAGCTTTTTTTCTATTCTTTGTGTTGTATTTTCTTATTCTTGTTTTTTTATGTTTCTTTTATTCTTTTTTATGTAAAACATTTTGAATTACCATTGTGTATGAAATCTGCTATACAAAAAACTTGCCTTGCCTTGTGTAACAAAGAATATGAGTTGTATTTTTAGTACTTCAAAACACTGGTGTATTATACAAAAAAAATTATGAAATACATTAGTTTACGGTTTTCGTTTACGGTTTCTGGCATATTTTTAACTGTAAAATTCTAGCAACCACAGCTAGCTGCTGTTTTTCACTGTACATTTTACAGATTTCTTTTACTGTGTTTGATATGAAAAAACAGATGTTCTTTATGACATTTTTTGAAGTTTTAAGTTTTCTTAAATGTAGCAGTGCCAATGAATTATTAGTGTTTCTAAAGATTAGCTTAAAGTTAGCTTTAATAACAGTAATGCAATCAAAATTTTAAAATAGGGACATTAGGAAACGTTAAAATTTAAAACTGAGATAACACAATATAATAAATACTAAATGAAAAAAAAAACATAAAAAACCTACTAAATTCAATAACATAGGTTAAACTGAAGTACTAAAATTACTCAAACTAAAGTAATAATAATAATAATAATAATAATAATAATAAAACAGCATTTGTTTTACGCAGCGGATGCCCTTCCAGCCACAACCCATCTCTGGGAAACACATCCACACATTGTCATTCACACACATACACTACGGACAATTTAGCTTACCCAATTCACCTGTACCGCATGTCTTTGGACTGTGGGGGAAACCGGAGCACCCGGAGGAAACCCACGCAACCACGGGGAGAACATGCAAACTCCACACAGAAATGCCAACTGGCCCAACCGGGACCTGCCCCAACCGGGGATCGAACCAGCGACCTTCTTGCTGTGAGGCGAACGTGCTACTCACGCGCCACCGTGGCGCCACATAACTTTTAATATATAAGTTATTATTTTTTAAAAGATCAACATTTTTAGAAAGTACAGTAGATGCATTAAAAAATATGTATTGTTGATATAAATTAGTTATTTGTTTTAGGGTTAGGGTTAATGTTGCTTTTAATAAATGTTACCTTTTAATAATGCATTAATATAATTTTTTTCTTTTAAAAACATCAACATTTTTGTAAAGTAGATGCGTTAATAAATGTTATTTGTATTTTTAATATCTAAATGTTGATAACTTGATAATGTTGATAATGAATTAATGTTAATATAGTAAACCATGAGGTCATTTTGTTTTGTGTGAACTATCCCTTTAGGCAAAAGGCCATCCATCCACACACATATTTTTTGCTCGCAGGATTCCTTGTTATGTTTTTTTCTATCCTGTCAGAATCTGCAGAGAGTCAGCTGAATCTGAATGCCCTGAATATGCACGATTTCCTCACAGTCTGTCACCATCTGTTTCTGCTAGAATAAAACACACACCACTGTTCCCTGATGGCGAGAGCGATACTAAGCAGATATCAGTGTGAACGTACTTTTAAACACTTTTAAAGCTTGTTTTGGTGACGCGCGCACAGCAGGCGTCCTAAATTCACGACAAACCGCCTGCGTTTGTACGTGTACGATTGTGAGTTTCCTTTGAGGCCTGCTATCAGCTCGTCCTGCTCGATAAATCTCAACAAACATCTGATCTCTGCGGATGAAATGAAGTCGCAATTTTTTTTCTCCTTGCAAGAATTAGCATATGAAGTAGATGATGGTGGGCATAACAAACAGACTGAGACTGAAATAGATTAAAGGAGTAGATGGTTTAGATGTGCGCATGTTTGTACATCTCAGTTTGAGTAGAATATGTAAAGTCTTTTATTCAGAAATCTGATTCCACATATTTGCACACTGAAGGAATTCATAGTTTCACAACAGTATTGCATGTGACCCAGAACATTGTTTTATTTAGATTAAGTTTTAATTTCATGAATAAAAAAGCAACACTTTTTTTGTAGGAACAATTTAGCTTCATGTCATGAATTATGTTAATTTTGATTAGAAAATTTTACCTTTTTGACATACGTATTTATTATGGAGCTTGGAGTCATATTTAATTTTATTTTATTTTATTTTGTTTTGTTTTGTTTTGTTTTGTTTTGTTTTGTTTTGTTTTGTTTTATTTTATTTTATTTTATTTTCATTCATTAATTTTCTTGTCGGCTTAGTCCCTATTAATCCGGGGTCGCCACAGCAGAATGATCCGCCAACTTATCCAGCATTTTTGTTTTACGCAGCGGATGCCCTTCCAGCCACAACCCATCTTTGGGAAACATCCATACATTCTCATTCACACACATACACTATGGACAATTTATCTTACCCAATTTACCTGTACCGCATATCTTTGGACCCACGCAACCACAGGGAGAACATGCAAACTTCACACAGAAATGCCAACTGACCCAGCCGAGGCTCGAACCAGCGACCTTCTTGCTGTGAGGCGAATGTGCTACTCACTACGCCACCGTGTCACCTTTATTTTATTTTATTTTATTTTATTATCTTTTTTTTAAATTTTATTATTTGTATGTTCAATATATAAATACGTTACTTTTAAACACCTTTTTAATAATTTAAAATTTAATATATAATTGAATTTAATATGTGAAGTTTCTCAAACTAATTTCGAGAGGAACACGTGATACTATTGACCGCAGCTGGTCTATCATTAACAATCACCAGCCTGCCAATCACATTAAACCTATCCCACTATAAGTATCCCAGCATACATCACTCATTATCTTCGTTTTCCGAAGAAAGCTCCCGACAAGACAGCTCCGGTTCCTCCACGAGTTTAAAAAACTCTCTCTACAAACTTTTCAACAAAATAACAACAGCAACAGGAATTCATCTGCAGCCATCTTCAACAACAGATAACATGAACCAAACTCTCTACTCCAGCTCTCCACTGAAGCCGGCTAGACACCAAGGCTCCTTTAAGAGGCCTATCCGCTCAACCACAACAAGAACCCAACACAGCATTCAAATCGCCATCTCCAGCCACTCCGAATCGCCACCTACCTTCTCCAGCTTCTTCCTACGCCTCCGCAAGATCATCATCCCTCACTGCAAACAAGATGACAGTATCAGAAATCCACCAGCCTCGCATAAAAGCGAATTATCACTATTTCCAGCATAAGTTTTACCTTCTCCACCAATCAGATTCCCACGTTTGGTCACGCGCACGGAGCCGCCGAAGCTACAGCAAACACCCATTGAAGGCGCTCAAGCGCAAATCGTCAATGCGAGCGCAGATGTCCAGAGGCGATATGATCATGGAGCTGCTTATTGCACTGGTAAACAATAATCATTCCTTCATCGCTTGAGCTGCTACTCGAACAATCCATGCTTGCCGATCACATCAACAAGAGTGTAAACTTCCTCTTTTCTTCTTCTGTGTAACAAGCGGGTGTCTAAAGCCTGGCGCCACCGCGTGCGCCATCTAACGTCAAGGAGTGATTTTGCATTCTCTCTTGCTCGACGCCAGAGAAAATTACTTGGGCTCGAATGCAGAAAAACGTCTCAAAAACGCCGACTATAGACGCGAACGAAGGGCGTCTCGGCGTGTACAAGCCTTTACGGTCAAAAACGCTGCTTTCTAATAAACACCCTCTCTCTATGCAGAGAAACCTCAGACGTATAATGCTGTACTGACACCTTGTGGCCAATCGCCAATATACAATTCATGGCTCCTACTGTTAATACAGCTATTTTTACTGAACTTGAAATACTGCAACTACCTCAACATCGTCAACGGACATCTCTCCCCCACTGAACGGACACCGTGGAACCAACAGTCATACTGGACGATGGATACTGACCCTCATAATCAAATCTTCTCAGGAGGCTGTGCAGTCTGCTGTTAACCTGATCACGACAACCTACTGCCCCCTCATAATCCCCCACCACGAAAAGAACTTCAATTCCCAAAATCCATCAGCAACATCCCTGTCTATCTACCTCTTCTATCCCACTCTTTTCTCAACCTTCCCTCCTCCCTGTCTTGCAATCACCCTAACACTGCAATTACTGCAATTTTATATATATATATATATTATATATTTATATAAATATATTTATATAAATTGGGTCACACTATGATGCTAACTTTTCTGAATTTCTCATTTCAGGTTTGTTTAACGGATCCCTCTCCAGCGTCTTCACTCTCCTGTCCTACAACCGCACCTGCCCCAAATTACAATCTGACATCACTGAACCTGTAGCGGTTGAGCAATCAACCAAGAAAGAGATTGATAACAAATTCTAATCTCTCTCTCTCTCTCTCCCCCCCCCCCTTTTTTAGCTTGCATCGTATCAGCCTCATCGAGGTGGCAACTAGAACATTCTGACAAAATGACTGATAATTGATCTTTTATCTCCCCACAATTCTGCCTCTCGAAAATTAACAGCCTCACTCCACCCTACGAATTTCTTTAAACTACCATGACATAGACCAAGTGATTTTTCTTTAATTAAACCAGTCGGCCGTATCGCTTGGCTCGCTATAGTCGACATCACGTCAGCCTTTAAAATCGTGCCATTACACCCTGATTTCTGGCATCTTTTTGGTATCAAATGGGAATCACAATTCTACTTCGAATTCCACCTAACATTCAGATGCAGAAGTAGCCCAAAAATATTCGACATGCTTCCAGAAGCTATATGCTGGATCCTTGCTAATAACTACGAAATTCAGCATGTAGTTCACCTTGATGATTCCTCGTCACCTCCTCCCCAACACCACCAGCCAAACACCTAGCGACTACCAAAACAGTTTCGCTAAACTTCTGTCAATACTAGGACATCTGGTTTCGCTATGCATCATTCCCCAGGGACGCCCCTTCATCTCCCACCTCCTTCAACTCGCAGCATCGGCGCATGGATTGGACGAGACCATCATTTTATCCGATCCATCCCGTAACGAACTCAGCCTCTGGGTTTCCTTCCTCTAGTGCTGGAACGGCTGCTCATTCTTTTATAGCGATTTAATCTCATCCCCGTAGATATTAATCTTTACACAGACGCCACCCCCTCCGTAGGTTTCGGAGGACTTCACCAAGGCCGCCGGTTTGCTTAAGACTGGCCTCCCCGAATGTTAAAAAATCCATCTCAGCAGCATTATTGGAATTATACCCCCTAGTAGCGGCTGCTATATTATGGGGAGACGAATGGTCCGCCTCCAGCATCCTCGTTCACTGCGACAACGTAGCCGTTGCGCACCGTATTAATAAAGGACGCTCACATTCTCCTGCTTTAATGCCGCTACTCCGCCGCCTATTTGGACATCAGCCAAAAAAAAAAAAAAAAAAATTTATTGTGACTGCTGTACATGTTCCTGGTTTCCACAACCAAATGGCTGACTCTCTCTCTTGCTTTCATTTTCAGAAATTCAGCCAATTGGCGCCAGAAGCGGAGATGCACCCGACATCCCTCAATATTCAGAGACGATATGCCCATAGACCACCCCATGCACAACTGCATCAAACATCCATATCCCTTATCCTCCAGGCAGTTTCCCCCAGAACCCCGCAATCATACTTCACCGCATGGAAAGCATTTAATCATTTCATTCCCCGTACAACACTACATTCCCCAATTTTTCCCTACTTACAATCACTTCATTCATCACATATCAAACAAGCCAACTCTATCAAGAGCTATCTAAGCGGAATTCAGTTTTTCCACAAGCTCATTTATGGCTCCATTTCAGACTCCATAGCCAATACACAAACCAGCCTTCTTATCAAAGGCATCCAGAAAGTAAACCCCTCCCTCCCAGACCCCAGGCTACCCATCACCCACACTATCCTTCCAAATGCATTTCCACACTAAGGAAAGGTTACCTATCCCCCCACACAGACCATACCCTAGACACCATGTCTACCCTGGCTTTTTCGGATTTCTTAGATATTCCGAATTCACAATTACATCTTCATTTGATCCGAACATCCACCCCACCATCTCTGATCTGACTTGATGGACGAAGAAACCATATCCTTCCTCATCAAACAAAGTAAAACAGATCAATACAGAAAAGGACACTTCATATACATATTTAACATCCCCTCCCCTACAAGCCCATTCCAAACACTACTAGCCTACATTCACTACAGGAAAACTCTAAGTCCCAGCCCCCTCTCCCCCCTCTTCACAGACGATACTAACCACCCAGTAACACGTTTTTGGTTTCAAAAACACCTCAAAGCAGTCCTCAGACATTCAGGCTTCCCATCAGAATCATACTCTAGCCATTCATTTAGAATTGGTGCAGCAACCACTGCAGCTCACAAAGGGCTTTCACAACATCACATACAAACCCTGGGAAGGTGGTCTTCCGACGCCTTCAAAGCATACATCCGCCTCAGCCACAGCCACCTCAAGGAAGCCCAAAAGGCACTCACCAGCAGTCACCCTAACCCCAGCACCCAAGGCCGGGCGGCTATACAGCCTCACCAACCTCCCAGGGGCAAGGGCACTACCCAGCACACCAGCTTCCCAAGGGCGGGACGATAACCACCATGCAGTCACCTCAAGGGCGCGGGCACGACCCAGCCAGTTATCCTTCTTACTTTTTCCCAGCTCTGAGTATACTCAGCTTTCTCCCCGAGCTATACCTACTCCAGCAGAGTACATCCCGCCCAGGCCCCCCCGCCCCCCCGGCCTTCTGCCACAGGAGTTTCACTACCCCCTCCTTTTCCCCGACTCCTGTAGGACCCCGACCCATGGCTCTGACTCAGCCAGCTGTCAGCCCCTCCCACAGGCCCTAGCTTTTTCCTATTATATACCATTATAAATAATGTTATATAATAGATCTCTACTTCTTTTCTAATTATTCAAATCTATATCTATATGCACCCTCGCACATAAATATAGTTTTGTATATAGTGCTGCCACCTCCACGCTCTCGTTCCCGCAGGAACGGTCCCAGAGCACCTGCTCGCCCCTCACCCTCCAGTGAGAGTCTTCACCGCCCCCTTTCACCTCCTGACTCTTCTGGAGTTGGCCAAGCTAGCTCTACCTCCCGAGCTGTGTCTCGAGCACGAGTCACGTCACCTCCCCTGGCCCTAGCTTATAAATTTTTATTTACCTATACCCTTCTATCTCCTATATTCTTCATGATTTCATTCACTTTATTTTTATTTATATATATATATCTATATCTATACGCACCCACGCCTATAAATATATATTTATATGTAGTGCTGCCACTCCCCAGCTCAGCTCCCGCAGGAGCAGGTCCCGAGCAAACCAGACCCCCGCAGGGGTCACCGCCCAAATGCCATTTCACCCCCCAGCTGGGGCTCTCACCAGCCCACTACCTCTCCCGACCCCAGCCGGGGATGGCACATACAGCTCTAACTCCAGCAGAGTGCCCACGAGCTTGACTCTCGCAAGAGTCCATATTTGCCCCCCCACGGCCCTAGCTTTCCCCATTATATATATATATATTTATATACTATATACATATATATTTATATATAGTGCTGCCACCTCCCAGCTCTATCTCCGCAAGGAGTGTTCCGCGAGCAATCGACTCCCAGAGTCTGCCAACCCCTGCCCACATTCACCCCCCATCCAGCTGGAGCTCTTACTCCCCCCTTTTTTCCCACTCCAGCTGGACCCCGCCTTTCCCCATGCTCCGCCTCCCCCAAAGGTTCCCTGAGTCGCTACCCCGCAGGAGCATGCAAAGGCACCCCAAGGCAACCCCGCTCGGGCTCCCGCAGGAGCCCGCGTCACTCTTTGCTCTAGCTAGAGCCCCCTTTACTATCCTCTATATCCAGCAGCCGGATATAGCTTTTCTAGCCTTATGGGGAGTTTCTTCGAATACACGGCTGCTGTCCCGAGTATCTAAGCATTTTGGGGAGCCCTCGAGAACTACCTGATCTCGTTCTCCCCGTTACATGCTCATTCTACCAGGCGGGAGCCCTGGGCTCAACTATCTCCGAGCTCAGGGTTCTCTCCCGGGACAGCATGCCAAACCTGCTAACAGTTGTCAAACAGTTGTCAAACAGTATCTAAGTGCGAACTCTTGAAATATTTTTAAAAACAAAATTTTATAATATTTTATAATATTTTGTATAATATATAGACATCTCAAATGTTTCATGTTAAATTTCATAAATTGTAAAATACAGTGGTTTCAAAAAACGTAAAATTTATGACAAACATGTATTTCTTACAGAGCTTGGAGTCACGTTTATCTTTTTGGAGTCCCATTTTTTTTAATTTTGTTTAAATTTATTTTTTTTATTTTATTTTATTTACATTTTTGCAGCATATGTGTACGTTAAACAGGGCATATGATTTGTATTTAAGCAAATTAGAAATTGGAAGTTTTTGCTCCAGACCTGTGAACGTTTTTAATATTGGAGGAAAATCTGAAATTTTTAATTAAGGTGAAAAGATCTAATAAAATATCTATAATGTCTTCACAAATGTTTAGTTTTTTCTTTCTTTGTTTCTTTTTTTTTTTCTTTCTTTCTTTCTTTCTTTCTTTCTTTCTTTCTTTCTTTCTTT
>CAIGQQ010037820.1:11189937-11220417 GCA_903798035.1 Danio albolineatus
CAACACACAAACACACATACAACAGGCACACACACAGACACGCACACACAACTATACACCCCACACAAACACACACACAACCCTGAGAGCCTCTTCACGGACAGAAGAAGAAAGCCGAATGGGAACCATTGAGGAGAGACAGAAAGGGAAGTAAGTGCACCACATAAAGGATGACTGAAAACACAGAAAGATCCACATGCTGTGTTCAGATTACTGCGCTCATCTGTGTGTTACTTAAAGGTGTTCTTCAAACAACAATAAAAACATACTGTAAATATTCTCATTAAAGATGTGGAGGATTATAGCTGATACTTTGATGAGGAAAATATATATAGTAACAAATATTGATGATGACACACATACTGTAGGTCTTATGAAGTGAAATGACGGGTCTATCAAGAAACTGATTACTACTACATACTGGAACATGCTCAGGATCATTTACAGAGGCTGTAGATTGAAGTTAGTCATGTTGTGAATAACATAATGACATTCAGTTTCCTTCCCTGGTGATTATTTTACTTTATAAGACCTCAATGCATCATCAGGAGTAGGGCTGGGTGATTTGGCCTAAAATCTAAATCTTGATTTGTTGAACATTTTAATTAATTAATTAATTCATTCATTCATTCATTCATTAGTTCTTTCTTGCCCTTATAGTTCACTGTCAAGTTTAGCACAGTAAATATGCTCTATATTTAGTATCTCTTCCAAATAAAAGAACTCTTGCATATCCTGTAAATAATATTTTAAACAGTGCATTTCTTGCATCTTCTGTAAACAAATATTTTAATGTAAATATTAATTTTAATGTAATGAAAATATTGTGCACCAACAAAAAAGCTCGATTTAGCCTTTGCTTTGAATTAGTAAGCACCCCCCTAGCACATCCAAGCAACCACATAGCAACATGCTAAAAAAGCAATTAGATACCATTAGCAAAGCATAGCAATAACTTTACAACCACCAACAACAAAAAAAACTTGCGCAATGTGTTGGCTAATTTGATTTTCCACAAGCAAGGCACAACTCATATTTTCTTTATGGATTCTCCAAATCTAATTTGTATAACATGAGGAAACCATACAAGAGCTGCAGAAACAGTGAAATCCCATGAATAATTTTTTTTTTTTAAAAACAGTGCAAAAGAAAGCAAGAATTAACAAGAAAATGAGTTGTGGATCACATTGACATATCAAACCCAGAGGCATGAAGTTGCAGAGAGGTGAGAATAATGAATGTCAAACTGAAGGTACGCTATGCTTCCACATGCTGACACACAAACATACTTGACTATATGGTTTATGAGGACTCTTTAAAGGCTTAATATATTTTGTTGTTACTGTAAAAACACTTATTATATGGCATAATTCCACTCCTATGCCAAAACCCAACCCTCACAGGAAATCTGCTGGAAATGTTGAAAGTCAAAAGACCCTGTTAAATATGATGTTTAAGCATTTTGATGTTTAAGCGTCAGCATTCCCCAAAAACGTAAATGCAAAGACTAGACTAAACCAAAGACTAGATTTCATTGGTGGTCCCTTTGCCAGATGTTATAGACCTCTACTACTAAAAATACAAATTATAAACAATACTCAGATGAATGACAAAAAACAACAACCACAACAACAACTCCAAAAAACTGGTGAAAAAAACCCTAGTACAGCTAGGTCTAGCCATTATACAATTCTGTGTCCTTGTAAACCATATAAACAAGTACACCCACATGCACGTCATGATTTTGCAAAATATCATGGATTGTCATCTATGTTTGTCTTGAAGCATTATGCTTGTTCTAAAATGTAATCCATCCCTATTCCCCACCCCTAAACCCAACCCTTACTACGTTATTCCCAAAATCAGAGGCGAATAATAGTTGGGTAACACTCTTGTAGAAGTACATAAACCTAACCGTAAGCCTAAACATGAACGGTAAACATTTCTCTTAATTCGGATTGGCTGATTGGAATGTTGTTCCAAGAACATGTCCTACTTGGTAAAATCAGGTTGGCCTGCGCACACAGGCTCTTACTGTATCCTTGAATGAACCCACCACTAGACAACCTGCCTTTAATTCCCTCTCTTCCTGTAGTATAGTCAACCCATTCAATGCCTCCAACCAATTCTTTCCTCGTTCCTCCAATGTTCCCATTCTGTTCTCCCACGGGAGGAAGCTCTGATATTTCCCAATTAAATCTCAAACTGTCGCCCACTCACATTCCTGCAGCTGCTTTTGAGGACATACGATCAGGATATCACATTAAATACAAACACACTAGAAACACCAATGACAAAAGGCCTCGTGATGTTCTTTGATCTCAACAGATCCCGCAGACTTCTGTATTCACGTTGACTTCCAGCAAAACGCACTGCATGCGTTTAGAAGAGCACAGACCTGCCACTTCAAAAGCTCAGATCTGAAGACCACAGGCCTCAATAGAAGATAGCAGGTATCATGACTAACATGAGGAACCTACAGCAGACTTAGAAATACTGCAGACTAGCCTCTAGCTTAACGTCTGGAAGATGCTGAGACTTTTATTTCAATATACTGATGGACTTTCAAATGAAATAGAAAATTGAGTAGGGGGTGGGGCTTTCTTTTGCGCATCAATAGCAAAAATAACAGTAAGAGAAGGCTATCTTGGCTGAAGCCGTCAAACTGATGTCAACAAAAGACTTTGACCGAACCAGCTTTTATAAGTGGATTATTTTGCATGGATTAATTGTTCACCTAAAGAATAGCAACGCGAGTAAATATTTTAAACACTGAAAATTTTGATTTCACACAGACTTTAAAGGAAAACTCATATCTGCATTTTCACATTTACTTCTATTGTCAGTAGCTTTAAAATATGAAGAACAGTTCACACAGAAGTCACGTGGAACCAAGCAGCTTTCTGCATGACCAACTTGAAAATTTGCGTGGTGAACTTTCCCTCTGGCCACCCTGGCGACAATGCCGTCTGCCTTTAGAGTTCCGGCGGTGAGAGCGTCAACATTCGCTACACTGATCTTGTATTTAAAGGGGCCGTTGCAGCATTATCAGCAAATCACTGATATTCCCACATAAAACATGCTTTCTAGCGTGAAAATGTTGCCCGCTTTTTATCAGATTCATTTAACAATGGTAGACTAAGTTGTAGCGTGTGCTACACTAACTTTTTTAATGTATATCCCTGTAAGAAAACATTGTAAATAACTGGAAATCCGGCAAGCGCAATATTAAAACCCTTGGGAACAACTGTGGTCGGAACCAAAGTTCACAGTGACTATGTTCTCTTGATTTCTCTGAGTTGACTTGATTTCAACTCTCCTCGATGCCGACACCGGTGAAGACACGCCGCACTGCTTGTTGCCGCCGGCTCCCATTGAAAATGAATGACTTTCGGCTACTTTGATGCTCTCGCCACTTTCGGTGTGAACGTACAGTAACTGGCACAAATTCTTGTTGGAATAATATTTAGTCAAAAAAAAAATCTAATAAAATTACAGATTAACAATAAATGTGGCAACACCTTTATATTGCATCATTCCATTTGCAGCAGAAGTCAGATGATGGAGCTAGTAATGACATCATCCTAGTTGACCATGATCAAATAGCAAAATCTAAATTCCACTGTCAATAAAACCATCCTAAAATAAAAAAAATACATTTACTTACACTATGGTTTGTTGTGGATCACCTAGAGTTTTACAAGGTAACATTAATATTCGTGGAATATTTAAATTCAGCAAAATGCTTCTTATGGTTTAATTTTTAGAATGTTCTAAGAACCGTTCAGTAAAAAGTTCTTTTGGGGAACCAAAAATTGAGTGTTGCTGAGAAAAACTCTATTTTAAAACCTTTATTTTTAACAAAATATGATCAGGATAACCTGTATGCTTAACTTTTACGTTAGCTGAATCAAAAAACAGACTTTAGAGACTGGCATGCAATATTTATAAAAAGAATATTTTTTGATTTCAGTTTCTGCTGCTTCATGTGCTGTCAGTCTTTGTTCTCTTTGGTTTTTTAGATTATGAATAGTTAGCTGGAATTTAGTTTGCTGCAAAACAAACAAAAATGTCATGGATATGTTAAGAATAATATTAACAGGGTTATTTTAGTATTACGCCTAGCTATTACTACTATAATACAAGCAAAAAAAAATACTGGCTTGTATTAACCTGACCATTATGTAAATTTTTTTGATTCAATATAAGTGAACTCAACCCTACAAATTTCTACATAATGTTTATTAATAAGATATTTAACAGTTTATTACTCAAAACTTAAACTTTTACTTTTTTACTTGACTTCAAACTGTAATTGGAAATTGCAAATCGAAGTGCCAAAAGTGATTTTTGGTTGTCTGTTTTATTATATAGTAACAGCATTGCATAACAGAGAGCCCAGCATAATATTAGGTTAGATTTAGGTGGTGACATCAGGTGACCAAAATTCAATGTCTAGCCAGCGTCTAAGAACAACGTTATTTTGACGTCCAATAATAACATCAAATGATGTTAATATTTGGCTGATTTTAGGTTGATTGTGGAACCAATGCTGACATTAATCCGTCAGGTGCGCCAACCAAAATCCAACGTCTGATAAATGTTATTAGTAACATCTACACAATGTCAAGCTGTAACATCATTAGGCTACGTTCACACTGCGAGGCTTAGTGCTCAAATCTGATTTTTTCTCAGATCTGATATTTTTGCATAGCTGTTCACACTGCTGTTATAAATGTGGCCAATATCAGATTTGCAATGTAAACAGATCATGGTCCTAAAGTGACCCGCATGCGCAAAAGTGCAGTAACGGACAGCACAGAATGTCTAATTATCCACACAATGTGTATACTGAAGCACGTTGTCATGCTTAATGTAATTATTGCCCCTTTCACAGACACCCGTGGTGTATTTGATGAACTGTAAAGGGTTGTTCTGCTACTGCTAATGTGTATTTGAAACCTTAAATAAGTATCTTGTGATTGAAAACACTGATCATTTGTGATATATGACAACCGCGGTGCGCGTCCATCTGACCACCGCTGTAGTGAACTCATCAAGGGTTAATGAGCAGCCGCAGACGAAACTGTGGAGGGGGAGTTGGTTCATCTCTGTTTGCAGAGCTATTTCATTTTACGTCGTTATAAACACCAGACATGTGCAGAAGGGGGGTTTGGTTTGGGTGTTAGAGCACCGGCACTTTATTCTCTCAGAAAGTTCGTCCTTAAAATGAAAGTGCCGCCTCCTTTGAGCACGGATCCCCGCAACACACCCCGACACAGCTTCGCGATCAACCCGTGCCCCAATCGTTAACCAGATTGGTTAACAAGCTCCAGTTTTGCCTTCAAAATCTTTTTTTTTAAATGAACAACCAAGTTTCTGTGGTAAAATAATCGCCCTGTGTATCATTTCTGCTGCTGCTGAGGAGGAGATGACGTCTGCAGCACAGAATGATGACGCATGTCGCTCAAAGATTATGTAAAAGTCACATGAAATCCGACATAACCGTTTACACTGCGGTCGCATTGCAAAATATCAGATCTGTGTCAGATTTAAGACTACAAATGAAAGTGGCACAAATCTGACATGAAAAGATCAGATTCCATGCGGTTTGGGCTGTTCACACTGTCAAGACCCGAGTCACATGAGGGCCAAAAAATCAGATTCGGGCCACATTTGCCTGCAGTGTGAACGTAGCCTTAGAGGTTGATATTTGGTTGATTTTAGGTTAGACGTTGGACATTGACGTCAGCCTGATGTTGGATTCTGACAACAACCTGATTTTCATTTCCACACAAAATGCAACGTTGCCATGGCTCTGGGGTACAACGCCAACCTGATGTCATGTTGAAGTGCTGGGAGTATTCTGTGACAGGATAATAGCTGTGTACAAATTCATTTCCAAGTCATAGAAAAAACTGAATTGCAATACCCTCCACAGTCCCAAACATACAGTACACACACATAAATAATATAAGACCTCCATCGGGGTCTCTGGGGTCTAATATACTTCTACTTTCACTGCATTGTGACCCACAGTCTTGGCTTGAACATACACCTTTGCCACAAAGCACAGTGGAGCAATCACATCTACAGAAAGCTGCATTTCGGCCTTTACGTCCTCAATGGGCTTTTCTATAAGCAGGACACAGAGGAGCTGTAGGAAAAGCAATTACAATATGTGCTCTAAACACACAGCATGCTGAGCTCTCTAAAAAACCCACATGTATTTATTCAACACACACACAGCCTACAGTAAGTGAGGTTAGACAGTGAAGAACATTTAATTAACTTCTGCAGGTTTTTGCAAGTGATTCCTGGAGTTGCGATAATGAGATACGAGGCAGCGAGTGAAAATCAATTACTGGTAACACGTACGGTTTCTGTTAAACCTTACCTGGGACTCTATTTATTCATTTAACTGTGTTTTCATTAGGGGTGTTTGCTAAGACAAGCTTCGCTGAATCTATTGTTTGTACTATAAGGGCTTGGGATTTGAGCAAACCGCTAACTGCAAGTATTGCAGTACTTTGGCTTGTAACTCATCCATTGCTGGTTGTGCGACAAACACGAATGATACCTCAAATCATGTAATTAACTTACTTGAGAACTTGATCTTATATTATTTATCATAGTGGATGACAAAAATAGATTTCAAAAGCTGACGCAAAAGTTGCCCCGAAAGAAATCTATCAAGATCAACTGTATCACAATGGTGAGTTACCAATAGAAAAACACCCCCTCATATTATCTTCAGAATAAGTGAAAATCTAGTTTATATATTCATTTGCGCATTATCGCCTGAAAGCATCGTTCGAGAGAGATATAATGAGCCCATAGTATGCATGCATGCATATTTGATGAAGACATGTTCAAGTCAATGAAGCAACACACATCTTACAATAATTTCCACTAAAGTGTGTTATTAAAATGTGCAATGTTTGATGTCAGCAGCTTACCAAGATGGAGAAATAAAGCTCTAGTATGCAACACTAAAACCTAGCAAGCATTTATGACATTTTAAGCCAAACTCATAAATGTCTCATAAACTGTCTTAGAAAAAGAAGAATAAATACAAATTTTAAACTATTATTTCTATATAATTTGCCCCTGATTTTCAGTTAAATCTCAAATTGTTTATTCACATCAAATCAAATAGATTTCGTAAAAATGATAAATAAAACATTTATATAACTGAGGTAAAAAAATTGTGATAAACAATCATTGACTAGGTCTGAGAAAAATAACACAAAAAAACTATGTATATATTGTTAAAGGTGTCAATTTAATATCAAATCTCAAGCGCAGTCAATAAATATGTATTGATATTCTACAAAAAAATACCAATTTCTATTGTATAAATAAATCTAATTTTAACTTGTGTGATATTGCTTAACTATATCTGTAATGATGATCCGGGGAAAAGGCGAGAGGTGGATCCACATGCAGTTAATTCAAGAGTTCGCCCTTGCTGATGATTGATTATAAAGCGTGTTTGGCCTGCTGTCCCAGGAGAGAGCCCTGAGCTCGTGGGATCCTCAAGCCCGGGGCTCCATCCCGTTGCAGGGTGAGAGGGGAGTCCAAGTTCAGGTAGGTCTTGAGAACTCCCCTGCTTGACAAATTTAGATTACGAATGGCTCTGAAGAGTGTATGCTGAATTCTACGCTTAGCTATGAAGCCGATTTAGTTTGTCAATTTACTTATGTTACATGTTTTTGGTCTGTGGGACGAAACCGGAGTGCCCGGGGAAAACCCACGCAAACACGGGGGGAACATCCAAACTCCACACAGAAATGACGACTTGGCCAGGTAGGATCTGAGCCAGTGACATTCTTGCTGTGAGGCAATGGTGCTAACCATTGGGCCTCCGTGCTGCCCTGATAAGGAAAGGGGAGGAGTAGGGGTGGAAGGGGGGATTCTTCAAGACGAAGATGGCTAAGGTAAGATACTCTGGTTATTTATAGTAATTTAGGAATCGTCTGATTGGGGAATCATGCATTAGCTAATGAGGACCAGCTGCTATCAATTATAAGCACGTGCTCCCCTCGAAATTAGTATAATTTATAAATAAACTTCACTTTATTTCAATGAAACTAAAACAAAACATAACAAAACACATCCAAAGACATAGACTAGAGAACAGACAGCGAACACAAACACATTCAATGGCTAAAAAACAGACAGTAAAACACAGGGCTATTTATTTTGGATGTTAATGAGCATAATCAAAAGTTCATTAACGTCAGATGTGAGGTGCAGACGATTATGGGACATGTAGTCTCGTTCAGAGGCAGATGTGATGTATAGGGTGTTCTTTAGCTTGTCCAGATGGCCAATCTAGCTGGTGACTGAAAATATTATGGTACAAATATATGACACAAACTCATATATCTAGTCACAAACATCTTGAATTTTAGATGATATAACAATCGTGATGATAATAATCGTGGAACCAACATCACTACTTGCAATACACTTTTTACACACACATACACTTATTTAACAACACACTTTACATGCCAATTTGCACATAACAACTGCACATATAGGCGCCACGGTGGCGTAGTGAGTAGCACATTCGCCTCACAGCAAGAAGGTCGCTGGTTCGAGCCCCGGCTGGGTCAGTAGGCATTTCTGTGTGGAGTTTGCATGTTCTCCCCGTGGTTGCGTGGGTTTCCTCCGGGTGCTCCGGTTTCCCCCACAGTCCAAAGACATGCGGTATAGGTGAATTGGGTAAGCTAAATTGTCTGTAGTGTATGAGTGTGAATGTGTGTATGTATGGATGTTTCCCAGAGATGGGTTGCAGCTGGAAGGGCATCCGCTGCGTAAAAAATATGCTGGATAAGTTGGCGGTTGATTCCGCTGTGGCGACCCCAGATTAATAAAGGGACTAAGCCGAAAAGAAAATGAATGAATGAACTGCACATATAACATTGTACATAGTAATACACCTGTACATACACTTGTCCAGTTGTATATTTGCATTTAACACTTACTTCTATTTTTTGAATATATTTATTGTCTGTTTTTTGTCCTGTCTCTGTAATTCTGTTGCACTGTAGAAGCTTTGTCACGAAAACAAATTCCTCGTATGTGTGAACATACCTGGCAATAAAGCTCTTTCTGACTCTGATTCTGATAAATGTATTCTATAGTCTGCATGAAGCAGCAAGTCATTGCGCTTTTTATGGCATTATGCAAAAACACATGCATTATATCGACAACTCTATCATTTATCTCAATGTGACATTTTTGCTTTGAAGAAAGATGGGCTGAAACCCCAAGTGTTTACACACACACACACACACACACACACACACACACACACACACACACGCACACACGCGCTAAGACTGATGATGGCTCTGTCAATGCAGGTCTAAAAGATGGCGTTATGTGTCCAGAGACGATGCACTAATCAACCCCTGCCATGATAAACGTCCCTCCCTGCACCATGCATCATCAAAAAGCGACAACATATCACTCGAGAAACGCTACACAACCCTTCAAGACGCACCAAGAAAGAGCAAAAATCGAAATATTACCACTTCCTCCAACAGACCTGCTTTCAATTATTATTCACTATGGATTCAATATACCGATTGACCTCAAATCCACACGGGTGAACGATACAAGCATGCCATTCATCATCCGCTGAAACTGAGAAACACATCGCAACATTTGATCCTATATAAAGAATATGCACACAGGGAAACCGATGCCTGTGAGCAAGGCTGAGAAATATGACCTCCATCAAACTCTCTGTTGTAACTTGCGAGGCTATGCTGGAATCTGTGGGGTAGGCAAATAGCGGATTTTTCTGCTTCCGTAATTCATACACTCCATCAACCTCCAGGAAAAACTAGGTTGTGGCCACCCATACGAAGCTCATTTCGGGAACCAGGAAAGTAAGTGAAGATGAATTGTAAAAGAGTAACAGGAGATGATGGTTTATTATTATTCTAAAGGACTCTTGTTTTTATCCTATGACCTGAATGTTACATTTTCACAGTGCTCCGTCAAACAGATCTGTATTAACATTCTGTAAACATTTCCTGTTTAATGGTAGTCGCTGAGGACAGTATAAAACGAGCCAAAAATCCCATTAACTTGTACTGCAGTGAAGGTCTGAGCCAAATGCAGGGACTAGAATTTCATTGATTCAGTTTCACAGAAAAGAGAAGCTCATCAAGGCCAGGCTGTGCAATAGGGCTGCATAAATTCTAGAGAAATGCTATTTTTATTAGCTGTTTTAACTTATTTATCTATTTAATGATATTAAAATAAATCATAATTCAAAATCATCAATAAGTCACATAAAAAAAAAAAGCAAACATCCGAAATGTGCGAAATCGCATACTTTCATACTATATAGTACGCTAAAAACAGTATGTGAGCCAAGTAATATGTCCGAATTCATAGTATTTGAAAAACAGTAGCTGCGTCCCAAATGACACACTATACACTTATGCACTATGTACTTATGCACTTACACACTCAAAAGCATAGTATATGTATGTAAAGTCGTCCCAAATGGAACATTAATGCCTTTTTTTACTAAGCGGAAGTTCAAACTGTTTCCCCGATGACGTTTGACAGTTGCCAAATTAGTCAAATAAATGACCAAAATACCAAATAATACCTGGCACGAGTATAACCGCATTCACCATCGGGAGGCGCTATAATCACTCTCGTAGGAGAATTTTGTTTTTACAATCCAAAAAAAATGAAAGTTGTCCAACATATGAGCCCGATAGCTCCGCCCCTTCCATTACGTGCGCAATGCTGCGGTGGTTGAGTGCGTGAAGTGTCCATCAATCCACACTTCATATTACCGGTGGATGGACTGCATCATCCGGGTAATTAAAGTGCACTTATTATTTTTAGAGTTTTCATTGTAAACGCACTACAGATACTGTTTATACTACAAAATGGCGTAGAATAGTGCATAAGTATGCGATTTGGAACGCACCTAATGAGAGAAGTACCCGTATAATCTACTACTTCCAGTGAGATTCTGTAGCGCACATCCGATGAACGCTACACTATCCCATGATGCCATGGGAAAAAAAATCATAAATAGGAGTGATGTAACGTGGGTTGGGTAGGTCACATGATAATGACAAACAGCAGATGCAGTACATCCAAGTTCCATTCATACTACTCACATCCATACTGTATAGAACGATCGTGTATTAAATTATTCATTCAAATATAGTACCTACTAAGTAGTAGGCGATTTTTGACGCAGCCTTGGCAAATATTCTGAATCTATTTGGCTGTTCATCAATTGGCAGTATTTATTTTCAGCTCTGGATTCACCTTTGTGTTGCTCCAGCCAATATCAGAAAAGTAACTACAGGGAAGGTGGGGTTAAAGGTAGTAGACCCCAACAACCAATGCATAAAATAAAATGTCATTTTATCACACACATCTGCGCTTTGCATATTGAATATACTACTATCGTGATAACAATAATTTTGCTACATATTTTGCAGCCTTACAGCACAATATCAAAATTATTGAAATATTGCAAATGTCCATATGGTAAAATACGCATCACAATGGTTTGCAATGGTTATACAAAAGTGACAATCACTTAAATGACTTAATTTAGTTTTCATTCTGTGCAAATTGCAATAGTTCCGTTGATTGCAACAGAAACGCAATGTTGTGATGATCCTTTTTACGATTTATCAACGTGATCAATTAAAGTGCGGTTAATAGTGAAATCATTTAATTGATGCCTCTCTAAACAAACAGATAAAGCTACATGTTTTACACCGTTAAACTGATTAAGGAAAATATAAAAAATGAAAAAATTTAATTAATTAATTAATTAATTAAATAAATTATAAAGCTGATTGGTCAAATTTGTAAAAATAACCAATACATATATCACACAAATCTGCGAAATGTATGTTGAACATACTATTATCGTGATAAAGATAATTTTCAGATATATTGTGCAGTCCTACTGTGCTATATATCGTAATTATTGAAATATCGCAAATGTCTATAATGTAAAATACATATCGCAATGATTATACAGGAGTAACTTAATTGCTTAAAATACTTTAAAAAAAAAATTTTGTGTGTGTGTAAATTGCAACAGTTCTGTTAAGTGCAACAGAAATGTGATATTCCGGTACTTTAACTTTATCAACTATGATGAATTAGTGTAATCATTTAATCGCTGTATCCCTATACAGAAACAGATAACACTACATGTTTTAAATCGTTAAACTAAAGCAAATATAAAAAAAATGTAAAAAAAAAAAAATAATAATAATAATAAAAAAACAACAGCTTAAATAAATGACAAAGATCAAAAGAAAATGAGCGATTAAATAACAAATAGACATTAAAGTGTGATTAAACGACAAACTAATAATAAGACCAAATGATAAATAGAATGCTAAAGATTAAAGTGAAAAAACAGCAGACAGATAAACAAACAAACAGACAAAGAAATGCTTTCATATCTTCAGTAGAAAATGCATTAAAGTAAAATACAACAGCAGCTGTAATTTTACAGCCAGCTTATATATGCTGAAAAATGTTGAGCGAGGGAAATCCTGTTTTACTGTAATCACAGCGCTACATCAAAGACTTTCATCATATGAAACACGGTTAAAGCCTAAACATATTAGATTCTCCGGCAGCTCTGAGAACGAGATGATCTCCAATATGAAGTTATAAGCGACGAAGTGTGCTGAGCTTTCACACTGGTTCACTGCCGTCATCAATCCTGCTGCTTATACGCTACAGCACGTGATTCCTGATTGGCCGACGATGAGAGTGACCCGGTAAACAAGCAGTCCTATTGGCTGCAGGACTGGCTGTTCATTAAAATATTCGTGGACAGGGGGTCGAGTCTAAACGGGCTGCAGAGCATTGCTATGATAAATGAGCATGAAAAAAATGTCCCCGATATTCCTTCTTCATAAAAAAAACACTGAGAAGAAAAACAATGCAAGAAGAAGAACAGTTCATTGTGTTAGGGCTGAAGGAAATGTGGGTTAGAGACAAAGTTGAGGCTTTTAAAGTGGGAAAGTTCCCCCAAAAATTAACTGTCAGAATTTATTCAAAGCTTGAACGGTTCTGTTTGCAACATATTCATTCATTTAGATTGAGTGGGATGATTTTGTAGAGTAATAAATCATGCATAAAATATAATACATAAAAGAAAAGCATAGATAAATACCATAAAGCAAATATAAAAGTGAAATAAATGATGCTTTATGTTTTCTGGGCAGTGCAACAGTATTCAAATTCAGAAATTTAATAATTAAATGTAAAATAACATTGTACAGACTTCATTGTATAAAGAACTACAATGAAAATGCCAGCCTTTTCCATACCTGTCAACATTGGCATGTGAAAATAAGAGATAATAAGGGATTAGTTCAGATAATTAACATTAAAAAAAGATATAATGTTATATAATATTATTTCTTTTGTTGACAAAAAAACCGAAAAAATCAGATTTTGGCTGGATTTTCGTTTTTTTTAATCTAAGGTTGGATAAGTTTCTCCAGCAGAAAAGATATCCATAGATGCCGCCTTAAATTGTAAAGACATCTGTGTTTTTGAAATAAATGAAGACAGCAGAAGTCAATGATTCATTTTCATTATTTAGCCTGACATGTTTACTGCTCCAAAATGTATCAAATGTTTCTCAAAATAAAATATGTGTTTTTTACCCAGATACTTAAAAAGAACATATTTTAGAACAGTAATCACAATATTGACAAACCGTGAAACCGTGATATTTTTATCCAAGGTTAGGCCTGTCACGATATCTATTTTCTGTTGTACGATATATTGCACCAAAATATATCGCGATAAACGATATTATTGTAATTTTAAAAACCATTTTAGGCCACTCATTATATAATGCCAGAAGGGCAATATAATAGCATCATAACGCAAGTACACTCTTTAAAAGAACACATCATATTTTGTTCTTGAGAATATTTAATTTAATTTAGTCATTTTAATAATTTAATGATTAGGCCCTTGGAATCAGAATGTAAAAATATATATCCAAAACAAATAATAAAAAATGCTAATAAAAAAAAAAAAAAGTGCAAGCAAAAAAGTGTCAGGCTGCGATATCTGCAAACAGATTTATTTTTAATTGTCAGGCACCTACATCAAAATATACTTTAGTAATAAATGGGTAAACGTAAAACGTAAAAGTAATTAACTGGTAAATACTAAAGTGTTTTTTTTTAACCATACTGACGCTGACAACTCCAATAGAGATAGAGAGGTTGTGCAATCAGCTAAAATGTTGCAAGAATTGGTTTTTACGTATGGGCGATATATATTGCATCACCAAAAATTATTGAGCTCTTGTCCATGTATTGTGCGATAAGTCGATATATTGATTATTGTGACAGGCAAGGTTATCATACCGTCAGAATCTTATACCGGCCCATGCCTAGTGCAGATTGCAATATCGATGCAGAAACGATATAGTGTGATGCCCTAATTTCCACACATTTTAGCATATTAACACAGAGACACACAGGCTCTTGGGAAAAGGGTATATCACCGAATATAAGACGAGGTTTTCAGACAGAGCGTCTCTGTAGGTACTGAAGCATCAGGAGATGGTGATGCTGTACTTGTGCCAGGAGCCTGCAGGGGCATGAAGACCCCATGAGGTGCCATCTTCATTTCACAATCACTCCCCCACACACACACAATCACAGCTCTGGTGTTTCCTTACATCTTCAGCACTGAGTGAAGCACTGCAAGCATAAAACAGTAGGAGGAAATCCCATTCATTCAGCGTCCTGCAAGAAACGCTGTAGTCAACAACTCTCACAAAGATTTCAAACACTTGTGAAATTTGTAACAGTGCTTAGAGATGGTGATTAAACCTTAGTTCACAGCCAGAATTCATACACATCCCTATTGTTCGCTTGCTTTTTTGTTTACTCGTAAGCCTTGCACACATGGGTTTGTTCATTCTATAGTGACTACTAACTTTCAGATCAATGCTCAGAAGATGCTTAATACCTGAGAGAAACCGGGCCATCGATAGGAAAAGAGAAATCTAATAAACATATTGCAAAAAATTAATGTTTACAGCATTTAGTTTTTAGCAGAGAATCAAATGGGGAACAAAAAGAATTACTGTTCAACCCTAACTATAATTACTATTGATTTTGTTATTTAAAGTGATTATGACTTTTTAAAGTTTAAATAAAAACTAAACCCTTTTATGTTGTTTTTATTAAAACCCATTAAAACCCACTTTATTAATTTTTATTCTTGCAAATAGCATTTTAGATTTTACAACAACCCACACACCACATACAATCCCCAATTAAAATAATCAACATATAAAATAAAATAAAATAAAATAAAATAAATACAGAAAAAAAACAAATAATAACAACCCATATGTATACAAATACATGCATACACATATACCTTCACTCAATCCACATCTAAGGTTTAAGTCATTAAAGAATGCAATATAGCGAGAAGAGATGCAAAAGCCACAATATCAGCGTGTCTCCGGTTTAAAGCTTGACAATGAGAAGGAACATCAAAGATCACGATTAAAAGGCAAACAGCTAACTTGACCCCCAGAATATCAGAAACAATGTTAAAGAAAGTAATAAGTTATTGCAATAAGCAATAATTTTGCAACTTGGGACAAAATACAAACATGACTACGGTTACATGGTAAAAGTTTAAATCATTTTTAATCAAGTAAAAGAAGTAGTCAAAAATTTGACCATGATTTAATAAATACTAACATAAATATATATAATAAATACTAACAATATATTTAATTTACATCACAGAAATAAAAAACAGGCCACATCTGTTTTATGTATACTTATCATATTTAAATATTATGCCTTGCACCTTTAAATTGCCAGATTTTGCAAATTACCTGTACTATACATTGTTTACCTTAATTTTACATAGATTTTGTAATTATGTATAAGCATATTTGAAACATGGGTGTCACGGTGGTGCAGTGGGTAGCACTGTTGCCTCACAGCAAGAAGGTCGTTGAATTGAATTGAATAAGCTAAGTTGGCTGTAGTGTATGAGTGTGAATGCAACAGTGTATGGGTATTTCTGGAAGGGTTGTGGCTGGATGGGCATCCGCAGCGTAAAACATATGCTGGATAAATTGGCGGTTTATTCCGCTGTGGTGACCCCTGATGAATAAAGGGACTAAGCCGAAGAGAAAATTTTATATTTGAAATACTGCCTAAAATAATTGTTCTATCAGACTATTAATAATATAATGTATTAGTAAAAATGCATTATATTATATTATATTATATTATATTATATTATATTATATTATATTATATTATATTATATTATATTATATTATATTATTTTATATTATATTATATTATATTATATTATATTTTATTATATTGAGATTCATCAATAAAAGAACTGTTTAAAGAGGACTGTGTTAGAGATAGTACTGTAAAACAGTAAGTTCATAGACATGCTTGCAGTCCCATAAATAATGTAAAAATGTTATGAATAAAGAGAAGAATATTAGTAACATCAACACAAGCAGTCCAATGGTTTGAGGAACCTGACATGATATGAAGCCTAATAAAAACTGTAGAATCTAAATTCTACTATAGCCCCATTTCATCTACTTGTGTGGCCTGACAGTCAGTGACTTACAGTTTGAATCAAAGTGATAATACTTCAGTTTAGGTTACATTCATTTCGCACACACTTTAATCTAACCTGAGGTAAGAGACTTTAAAACAAAAACAAGCCCACAGCGAAATCTCATTGGTAAAATATTTGGTCCCACTTTATATTAAGTGTCCTTAACTACTATGCACTTGCATCAAAAAATAAATAAATAAATAATTTCAATGTACTTAATGTGTTTATAACGTATTTAAGAACACTTAGGGTTAGGGACTGGTTTGGTGGTTAAGGGTGGGTTAAGGTGTAAGGGGTGGTCAACAGTGTAATTACAAAAATTAATTACAGACGTAATTACAGACAGTTATTTAATCAAGCATAAGTACAATGTAAAAACATGTATTTACACAATAAGAACTTTGTAATAAATTATTTATTTTGGTGCAAGTACATATTAGTTAAAGTCACTTAATTTAAATTGGTACCAAATATTCTAATCCACAATTTATATTAAAACAGATGTAGTGTATTATTTCCTACTGTAAAGTATATCTGATCTTGCATCACAAATCGTATAATATCCACCTTAAATTTAATTTTAGAAAATTAAAAACAGAGCCCCAATCAGACAGAACATGTTTTTATGGTGAGTGAGAGTTGACTTTAAAAGTTTTTTTTTTTTTTGCAAGCTACATATAATTGTATATGACACACTACTGAGGTGGGGTAAGAGAGAAAAATGTTACAAATTACTTCAAGATATTTGTAAACTGATGATACTGTTGAATGATTAAAGAAAATGAAAACTATTGACAGAGAGCATTTTGCACACTGTTTAGGGGCCGTTATTATATTTTATCCCTTGGGAGATCAAGTTTGTTATTTTCAGTGTAGATACACAGCATGTGTGCTCAAATAGGGAGTTGCGTGGTCACAACTCACTTGTGGTGCGACATGCTTATTTAAATGTGCTTTTATAGTGAAATGAGTTTTTAGAATGCAACAAGCGCACCACAAACAACTTTTCAGAATGCCACAAGCGCACCACACATCATGTAACAAGAACCTAACAATCAGGCAAATGCAGAGCGTTGAAAAACTGCAATGCTTCTTAAATTTCCTTCCAAAAAAAAAAAAAAAACTGTATCAAAGCTACAACAAGGATTTGACAGAGGTGGTTCCTCAGAAAGTGAGTCTGATGGTTGCTTAGCAATTAGAAATTGATGAAGGAAGTTGCATGCCTCATTTTTTCCATGTGGTTTTAGACAAGCATGTGAATGACCCCTTAGAGTGTTCCAAATCGTAGAATGTTTAATTGTGTATTCAATTATGTGGTTAGTCCACCATTTCCAGATTTCCAAAATTAGAAGTGCAGGTCCGTGCATACTCGAATGTCTAATATTGCCCATAGCACGCTGATCGATAGACTTAATTAAATTAGAAACATGAGTATAAAACCTTTAAAAACTACAAACATGGCTGATTCATGAAACTGATGCAAGTAGACTGAGTTCTGAATGATTCACAATTAATATCTTAAAAATATTCATTTAACTTAAATTGGCATTATACTTCATCTACAACAACATTGTGAACTTTCATGAAGGTATGAATAGTCATTAACTATTGAATGCTTAATTAAAAAGGGCTTTAAAAATTACAAACATGGCAGATGCATGAAACTGAGGCTTAGATAAAGGGGTGTGAATGATAAAGAATATGGTAAATGTATTAATTTCATGTAATCGTTATTACATTTAATCTTCAACAACATGTTGATGTTTCACAAAGACATGTTTGGTCATTAACTTTGGAATGCATAATTAAAAAGGATTTAAAAACTACAAACATGGCGGAGGCATGAAACTGAGGCTTAGATAAAGGGGGTTGAATGATTTAGAATAACGTATATGTATTAAATTTCATGTAATCTGTATTACATTTCATCTACAACAACATTGTGAACTTTCATGAAGACATGTTTGGTCATTAACTTATAAATACATAATTAAAAAGGGCTTTAAAAACTACAAACATGGCAGATGCATGAAACTGAGGCTTAGATAAAGGGGCTTGAATCATTTAGAATATCGTAAATGTATTATTAAATGTATTTCATGTACTCTGTATTACATTTAATCTACAACAACATTTTGATCTTTCAAGAAGGCATGTTCGTTCTTTAACTTTTGAATGCATCATTATGCAAACACGAGGAGATTTCTCTGCACGAAAAACCTGTGAATGGCAGATTAATGTGCTAGTTTATCTCCAATATGAGAGGAAATTAATTATAATAGAACTGCTTATGGTATGACAGGATGACTGACAGGCCATGTGCTGTAACTAAACAATGAAATGGTCAATTAATAATGATCAAGTAGCACTTTATACCCCTAATCTTCTGCTACACATTCAAAAGTATGTACTTTATCTTCACAAATAGAGTACATACACTTAGGGCATACTATTGCCAGGCAAATTGGGATGTAGCAACAGTCTAACATATTCTCAAATAAGTAAGTGTAGAACAGAACTTGATTTTGTCCATACGCAATTGACTGTATTGTTGTGGTTTGCTATTGAAGGATGTTCTTTGATTGACAGGTTGCCCTGCCCTCTTTCTACACCAGTGAAATCCTCATTTACTAGTAAAGTATCAGGAAAAAGTCCATATTTTCATTTTCCCACACATTACTTATCAACAGAGCACTGTTGCATTGTTGTATCGGTGCCGTCCTGAAGTTACCTCTGTGGTTTGTGTGCCGTTACTGCAGTCAGACGAGCTTGAAGGTCTCATGCAGGAATATGTGGAGCAGGATCTCTGTCTGCCTCACCGAACCGCACCGTGTAATAAATCACACACAGAGGAGCATTCCCACACTACAGGAGGTTACTTTTAAGAGATAATGTGTCTGTATTGGAGCGAACGAGTGTGTGTGGAGGAGACGACGAGGGGAGATATCGCTTTCAGAGATCACAGTCTCAGATCGGCCAATTGCTGTGCGGATCCTGAAGGTGACCTCCGAGCTCTGATAACCACACACACACACACATACTTCAGGACTAGAGATTGTGAGGTCTGACAGCTTTTTAGATGCAATGTAGCACCTTACTTTGTTCTACATATATAGTCAACATATCTGTACATATATAGTATACATATCAACTTGTAAAACTCATTCTTGATCACATTTGATGATGATTGATGATCACAGAGAGCTGAACAGACCTTTAATCCCAGTTGCTTTGCACACGCCCTGTCTTGTTGATATGATTATATGAGTTACTATGGAGACATGTTAATATGCGGCTGTCAATCAATATGGTGGGCGGGGAAACTGCACTCCTACGTCATGTTGAGGTCAGCCTCGAAATGGGAGGGATTCGGAGCTTATTTTAACATCAGGAAATAATGAAAAAAAAAGGAGACTTATTGTGTTTCTATCACTCCAATATGTCAGTAGACACACTATACCTACACACAGTTCTGTCCAAACAGCTTACAAAAGATGATTTTCAGCATCGGTGCCCTTTAAATTTAGTTATATTTTCATTAATTGTAAATATAGTTTCATTAATCCATGAATCCATTTCACTATTTGATGTTCTCCGATCATTTCTTGAAATGCCCTCATCAAATCTAATCATGACTAAAAAGCCTAATCATGAAAAAAGGAGAAAGAACGTTTGTACTAGGGTTGGGTCAACAGACGATGCCATCGTTCATCGACGATGGCCAATAGACATCACAATGCTTTGCCGGCATCTCAATCCTCCGCCTCGCCCCCATCACAGCAGCAACCTGCTCGCAAAAAATACACACTCAGGCCCCGTTTACACTAACATGTCTTAAGTTTTAAAAAGCATTTTAGAACAAAAACCATCCACATGCACACTGGCATTTCATCTAGCATTTCTGAACAGCCCTACGTCCCCACTATACCGCTGAAAATGCATGTAACAAGACCACACACACACACAAATTCTGTCATGCGCTCCAGGCAGTCAGCAGATGCTTTGAGCACAAAACCCCAAAGAGCAGTGCACATCGGACAGTTTATCAAGGATGTACAGCTGGATCGTGTCTCACTATAGTTGTTAAACGTGATCTATCAGGTAATGTGTCACAGCATCAGTACACTGCTTCAATCTTTTACTTTCACACTTGTACTTAGTAATGTTAGCGAAAACCTCAGATACTGTTGGTTGGTTCCTGTTGGTTGTGCACCTTTTTTACCAACCAGGCTTATTGATGCCATTATAATGACACGGATCACTCTGCCTATTCATGCCAGAGTCCCGCGGAAAAAGTGATTGACAGGTGGTAATTTGTGTGTAACTTATCTATTTATTTATGATTTGGTTATGGGTAAAACAAAGACCATGCGGGTCAGGTAGTTGAAACGGTAAGGCTACAAATAATCAATTCGTTATGAATTCATTAATTATTCATAAATCGCCTATGACGACGATGCCATCGTCCATCACGATGCTTCACATTAGACATTGTACGATGTCAAATTGGTCAACATCGCCTAACCCTTATTTGCACATTTGTATACAACAAATGCTGTTCACTTGTGTTTCATAAATAAAGTTTATCAAGAAGAAGAATAACAAAATCTAATCATAAGTTTGAACAGCAGTGTGTATATAAACAGCAAGCAGAAATATTGAGTAAATTTTTTTATGATAGTACTAGTCCGTTGCTACCTTATGGTACTGAATGAAACATTAATTATTCAGCATTTCATCACTCACATGTGTTGCAGTGCAATCTCTGTGAAACGTGACACCGCCTTATACTTTGGTCAAAACAAGGCATCGAGAAAGCAGCATAAGATTATTTTTTCTCATGAGGAGTGATCCCTTAAAACACTCTTTTAGGAGATGCAGAGAGAAAGTTAGTCTGGTCTTATCAGAACAACAATCAAATCATTTACACTCCATCCTGTACTCAGGTTGCAGACACGATCATTTCCTTATCGCCATCTTAACTGGAGCGGAATTGGGTTTTGTCGGAAGATGAAAACACACACACACACACAGACATGAAGACACACAGACAGACGCATGTACACACATACAAAGCATGCACACTGACTGTCTTTTTTAAAGCTCTTATTTTCACACACTTGAATAAAAGCTTAATGAATGAGAAAAGTGTTTGAACTGCATCAAGCTAATGGTTACATCCTTAACTATGCAGACAAACGCTGCACAAAACACAAAATTCAGCTTACACAATGACACATTACACAGATTAAATTTGGCTTCTGATGCTATCGTTAAGAGGATTTGTATTGTTTGCCTGTAGTGTGTGGTGAATCAATACATGTTAAGATCAGCAAAGTTGATTTGGTCAAGTTGTGTTTGTAAAGTTGGTTCTAATTAATTTAATCAGCTTAATTTATCAGACTCAAATTACAACACGGTAAAAAGTAGAGATGCACCAAAATGAAAAATCTGGGCCCAACCCGAAACTTCTGGATGCACTTGCCCGAAAATTGAAAATGTTTTGTAAAAATGATTTATTATTTTATTTCAGTAATTTAGTATGACTCTGCAAATAAATAATCACTCAATCACTCAATAAGTGATAAAAAAGCAAGCCGAGCTTTAAAATAACATTTTATTGAAAGCAAAATTTTATTGGCGGTGAAGAGGTGTCACTTTGCCACCATTGCCATGACAACACAGTCACTAACACTAATGCAGCAACAATTACACAACATTAGCTGTGTCTCATTTCAGAGGCTGCATCCTCAGAAGGATGCATTCGAAGAGCGCTGCGTCATTGCGGGTTGGCGAAGGCAGTCTCGTTTCAAAAAAATTTGAAGCCTCCTTCAAATGCAGCCTCCAAATGCGTCCTTCGTTTCCCAGGAAATAAAGGGCACAACCGGTGGGGATCCTTCGCAGCCTCGAACGTCCTAAAATTCATTGTGCGCTGATAAGGGCAGGAAGGTTTTCAAAGAAAACTCCAGATTAAATGTATGAATTAGGCTTATTTGACTATTTGATATCTAAACACATGTTAAAAACAAAAAGAGTATGACATGTCTTACTGAAGAGTTATTTTATAGATAGTTTACATTTTTACGTGTACATGTATGGATCAAAGGACATATATTTCCAGCTTCTGTAAACTTTGCTTCGCCTTCAGATGACTTAAAGTTTTAAAATCATATTGAAAAATGTAATTACAAATTTTATTACCGCTTAATTTAATGGCAGCTGTTACGTTCCCTTCGGAGGATGCAGCCTCAGAAATGAGACACAGCTATAAAAATATCCTGTCATATTTGAGCGGACTTTGCTTTTCCAGTGAGCATGTGCAGTTCATGCATAAATAAGTATACAAGTGTACATGAGCGGAATATCCATAGAGCACAATATTGAGCTGTTTTGATCATTGAATGCTGCCTCTATTTTTCTATTCAGCTCATATTTAAGTGTTTTTTTTTCTCTTTCAGCTGAATATCTAAATAATTATCTGCCGCCCAATCATAAAAAGGCTGCCATTATTAACTGTTTGTGTTTACAATTGCTTTAAAAGGCTTGAAAGATTTCCAACACAAACTTGATGTTTGGCCAATCACAAAGCACTGGGTCAGCTGGCCAATCAGGACTCTCAGTATTTCAAATGCTGCATTATTGTACAATATCTGAGAAATGAAGTATTTTGAACATTAAAGCATGTTATTCTATTCTAGTCTGACCAACACAACACAATAACTTTCTGAAGTACAATATTGTCCTAATGTGTATTTGAAATAAAATAAACAGAAACCTTTGGCATTGATCAGAATGAAGCGATCCGCTCAATAAAATGCAGCGGTATGAATTTCTGTCACCTCTGATTATAACACAATCGTTCACATGTCTTTTACAGGATGGGTGAGAACTCCTAACAGCCAATAAATTAACATAATTTTACATTTAATTACCATGAGCAATTTAAAGCATTTATCCAGAGCATAATTTGATTGAAAGGAATATGTTATTTCTTCTCTCAGAGAACTGATAACGCTTTGTCTGAATTTATTTTTAATTTAAAGACCTAGTTTGCCCCATCAATAGAGACAGTGGTGAAGACAAATATCCTTTATAGACAGCACTCGGCTCCGTCTGTCTTGATTAATATTTGATCAGCGGAACAGGCCAGTCCTGATGCGTATTGATCGCCACTATTACCCCACGGTTACAATATCGATCAACGTTTGCAGGCGACTGCAGGCATATTCTCTTGAACCTGGAAGTAAGTGTCACTCAAAAATCTCATTCAAGTTCTGCAACATAACAGCACAATAGAATTATTTAGTTTTTTTTAAATCAATTTTTAATAATTAAATCACAACATTTAAAATAAATATTAAAATTAAAGAAAATAATTTATTTAGAAAAAAATTCTACATAAAAAAATATCGAAAATATTAAATTTAGTAAATAAAGATTATTTTTAATATGACAACAGCTGCTACTACTACTACTACTACTACTACTACTGCTACACTCTAAAAAAAAAGGTGCTAAATAGCACCAAAACTGGTTCTTTGGTCGTAACGAGGGGGGAACCTTTTTTGGTGCTATACAGCACCTTAAAAAAATAGGTGCTATATAGTACTTTTATCAAATGGTGCTATATAGCACCTATATTTTAAGGTGCTCATAGTGTTACTTTACCCTTTCCGCAAATAAAACCGGCATAAGAGTTATGAGAATTAGCTATAAGAACAAGTGCTTACCAGGAGTAGTGGTGCTGTATAGCACTTTAACCCCCCCCCCCCCCCCCAAAGAACACTGAAAAACCTGTATGGTGCTTTAAAGGTTCATTACACAGTAAAAGTGCTATATAGCACCCTGACCACCTTAAAGAACCACTGAAGAACCACTGAAGAACCTTCATGGTGCTTTAAAAGTTCTTTACACAGTAAAAGTGCTAAATAGCACCTCATATATCGTATAGAACTACTGAAGAACCACTGAAGAACCTTTTTTTTTTTTAGAGTGTACTACTACTACTACTACTACTACTACTACTACTACTAATAATAATAATAATAATAATAATAATAATATTAATATTAGGGGTGACGTGGTGGCCCAGTGGTTAGCACTGTCACCTCACAGCAAGAAGGTCGCTGGTTCGAGTCCTGGCACATTCAGCTGGCTATTCTATGTGGAGTTTGCATGTTCTTCCCATTTTCGGGTGGGTGTTCTCCTGGTGCGTAAAACATCCGCTGCGTAAAATATATGCTGGATAAGTTGGCGGTTGATTCTGCTGTGGTGAAACCCTGTTAAATAAAGGGACTAACCCGAAGAAAAATGAATGAATGAATGAATGAATGAATGAATGAATAATAATAATAATAATAATAATAATAATAATAATAATAATAATAATAGGCGCCACGGTGGCGTAGTGAGTAGCACGTTCGCCCCACAGCAAGAAGGTCACTGGTTCGAGCCTCGGCTGGGTCAGTTGGCATTTCTATGTGGAGTTTGCATGTTCTCCCCGTGGTTGCGTGGGTTTCCTCCGGGTGCTCTGGTTTCCCCCACAAGTCCAAAGATATGCGATACAGGTGAATTGGGTAAGCTAGATTGTCCATAGTGTATGTGTGTGAATGAGAATGTATGGATGTTTCCCAGAGATGGGTTGCGGCTGGAGGGGCATCCGCTGCGTAAAACATATGCTGGATAAGTTGGTGGTTCATTCCGCTGTGGCGACCCCGGATTAATAAAGGGACTAAGCCGAAAAGAAAATGAATGAATGAATGAATGAATTAATGAATGAATTAATTAATTAATTAATAATAATAATAACAACAACAACAACAACAACTCACTATACTTCGGCTTAGTCTTTGATTTTAACAGAGGTCACCACAGTGGAATGAACCACCAATTACTTTGGCATATGATTCATTTGGCGGATGCCCTTACCTGCCACAATAACAATTTTTTAAAAATGTTTCACTTTTAAAAATTACCTAAATATTTTCATTGCTCATTGTTTCAAAAACATTTCATAATAATATAAAAAATATAAAAAAAATATATAAAAAGAATATTTTGGTTAATACTTTTAGTTGTTAAAAAATGAAAACATGTAAAAATAATTCATTTTAATAATAATAAATCTAAATAAAATCAAAGGACAATTAGAATATTACTGCCACTTTAAGTAAACGCTTCAAACACGGCTCATCTAATTTAGAACCATCCATTTTATAATAAAGCAATCATTGTGGGGGGAAAATCCCAAATGTTAACCAATGCATCATGGAATCAATTTGCCCTTTAAAGCGCCATTAAGGTCTGCGGTGGATTAAATCGAAGTGCATCAGAGCAGAGATAACATCTGTCATACGAGTTTTTAATTAAGCATTGTTTTGGGTTGTATTCGCAGCTAATGTTGTTGTATGTTTGCACAGATCGAATAACCAGACTCCCTCCCCAATCCCCATTTTTTTGTTGTCTTTCTGCTGTGGAGGGCTATTAACGGTTAAGATTACAGCACCGCAACGTCCTTGAGCTCCAGCAGGACAACCCCTCCTCTCTGCGCGAAGACAAGCTCTTCTGTGTGAGAAAATGGCCTGGATTAAGACACGGACATGACAGACCTGTTCTGCAGATTGGTGTGCCCAAAGCCATTGTTAAAAGCTCAAAAAATGTGCTGGGATAACAGAGAACCCATTTTGACCAAGTGTGCCGCACGCCTGCTTTCGAGTGAGGGTTTCGGCCGTTAGATCGCCCCCTGGGGGCTGGCTGCAGTACAAGTCATAAAGCCCGCCTCCTCCATGTTAACGAACGAGACTTGAGCCCACATAAAAAAAATCATTACACTTGCAATAAAATGTCCCGAAAGATGGTTCTGGTCAATTAAGGCGCTGGTTATAATGCTGGTATAGGTGCAGATCTTCATTTTTGTAAAGAGTGGGTTTTAGCCAGTAATTTAATGCTGGGCGTGTCATCGTGATTGACAGTTCTGATTGACAGCTTCTCAAAGCACACCGTCGGAGCCTCGGGAGGAGATTGAAGTGTCATTATTCTATTTCTCTGTGTTACTTTACCATGATAAAATGAGTTCAGCAGTAAACAACACTGTCTGACCTACAGAATCTGATGGATCACTGTTTATTCGGCAAGGTCAGGGCTTTATCGGGCTTTATTAGTTCGCTGATACACGCCTAGCCATGACGGGGGAAATGCAGGTGATCGCTATCTAGCAGTAATTCTCTTTATGGGTTTGTAATAATAATTAGGAAGACAAAACTAATGTTAGCCGATCTCCACATTGATCTAACGTTATTTGAACTTGATTAAAAGTCTCTTACGTTTTGAGTTTCTGCATGTCATTGAGTTAATCTACTGAGTTTGCTGTTATAAAATATTAATGTTCTTGAAACATTATCTTATAGAACAAATAGAGCTGTAAATGTGATATATTATTTCTATACATCATTTACCATTGGCTTATTTAAAAACTCCTAATGAACATTAAAATAAATGTAAATTCCTCTTTGCCAGATGAAGGCATCAAATAAACCAAATGATAACGGAGGCAAAAAATGATATACAAGCGATGTTCAGCAGCTGATCGACATGTATTAATACTGCTAAGTTTAATTATTTTATATAGTGCAGGGATGGGACGTGTAAATCTTGCTGTTTTTATCTTTTAAACACACAATTTTTCCCACATGGTAGTCTATGGTGTGTATATTTTGGGTCCTGTTGATTAATAATAAATGTATGTGTTGTTTATATGTTATTGTTCATATTTTACAAGTGTTAGTTCTGTGAAGATAACAATACCAGCAACCCTGTTACAAGAATAATATTTTTTGTGCTCATATTAGTCTTCATCAGGCTAGAGTGTATGAAAGATCGTTTTCTTTCTGCAGTATAACATAGATTGCTTTGATTAATTTTATAACCGCTTAAATAACACCGTTTTTAAATCATATATTATTACGTGTTTTTAAATGTAAGTTCTTATATTTACATTAGCGAGTTATAGTGAAGACACTGGCAGTCAATTGAGAAGTTCGGGGGGCGTGATTCATTTGATGTACAAGCGTTTGGTTGGAAGCTTGATTTCGCGGCTCCGCCTCTGGCTCCGTCAGCCAATCCTTCCGCGCATGCCCAGGCTCCAATTTCAGCAGTGTTTTGCGACAGTTTGTGCCCGTCACGAGGTGGTTTTTCCTTCAATGCGTTTAATGGGAAAAGGGGCTGTCGCGTCGTCCATATTTTATACAGTCATTGATTTTGACCCTTTAACCTGAAAGGGTTTTCTATTACAGATTTAAAGGTGCAGAATTATTATAGTCATCTAGTGGTTGAACTAGGTATTGCAGTCCAAATTCAAAATATTAGAGAGGGTATTTTTTTCTCCAGACCCCTCCTCTGATGACTTGACGCAAATGCAGGTTGCCAGATTGACAACACCAACAGGAGCTAGTGTGCCTAGCGATTGAGCCTTATAATGAATCTATTTTGACCCTTTATCTGAAATTGTTTTCTATTACAGATTTAAAGGTGCAGTATTTCATATTGACATCTAGTGGTTGAACTAGGTATTGCAGTCCAAATTCAAAATATTACAGAGGGTTTTTTATCACCTTACTCCTATGATGACATAACACATATTAAGGTTGCCAGATTGACAAAACCAACAGGTTATATTTGTAATATTTACATTATTTGGTGATTAAAAGCCACCTCGTATATTTTGAATCTGAGTCTCATTTTAGAGGCTGCTTCTGTCCTCTGGAGGTCGCAATTTCGGCTGTGTCTGCATACATTGATGCAGCCTTCGTGACGCAAATGAAATACGTGCTGTTTTCTACCAAGCCAACCTGGGGTACCAAATTATAATTGGATAAACAAGCAGTGGGCGGAGTTACACAGACCAAAACTAAGACAGAAATTCTAACAAAAGAAACTTGGACTTAGGACACCAGCAGGGAATAACAGCAGTGGCTTAATGGCTAAATAGTTGGACTTGGGATCCAAAGGTCACAGGTTCAAGTCCTGGCACCAGCAGGGAATAACAGAAGTGACCTAATGGCTAAAGAGTTGGACTTGGGATCCAAGGTTGCAGGTTCGAGTCACTGCACCAGCAGGAAACCAAAACTAAGACAGACTTTCCAACACAGAACGCACATTTTCAAAGATTTGGCTTAATGGTTAGACAGTTGGACTTAAGATCCCAGGTTTGAGGAATAAGAGCTGTGGATCCCGAGTTAGACTTGAGATTCAAAGATCACAGGTTTGGGTCCCAGTTCCTGCAAGGAATAACGGTTAGCCATGACTTAATGGTTAGAGAGTTGGACTTGGGATGCAAAGGTTGCAGGTCTCGACTGATTGTATATAATAAATGTCCACCCTCAATACCATAACTGAGGTGATTGCTTTGAGCAAGGCACTGAAGCCCAAACTGCTCCACTGCCAGCTCTGTGTATGTATTCATGGGTGTAAGTCACTTTGGATAAAAGCATCTGCTAAATGGAATAAATAATAATGACTGACTTTGGCATTGTTTTTCAGATAAAAAAGTATGTTCACTTAGCATGTTTCTTAAATATCTGCAAACATATTATGGTAATTTTTAGAATTTAGAAGAGTCAAAAACATACATACAGCACCTTTAAAGGTATAGCATTGTTCTTCTCACAGAGTACAGACAGGCTTGATCTGATTGTGGGTGGTAAAAGTTTTAATTTGCAAAGGTTTTTGCTTTGAGTTCAACATGATGTCAGCCTGAGTACAGCATACTAGCACTTGGACTTGACCTGAAGTGGGTGTTTAAAGCAAACATATATGTGTGGCATTCATTTGCCCTAAGCATCATCCTACGCATGTACATCTACACGTATATCACATACAGTATACTCATAAATCATAATCATGCATGCAGTCAATACAACTAATCTCCACTGAGCACGTAACGGCATTGAGGTCACATATGAAAACAAAATCTGTACATTTTCTAAAAAGCAACATGCATGATTGTTGTGCATCTATTCATTCTACTATCAACTCAGCCGATCCATCCATCTGTCAATTTACCTTCCCATCCATTGTCCCCTCATTCATCCATAAATTCATCCATCCATCCAACATAATTTATCTTTCAGTCTCATTCATTCAACCATCCATCACCCATCCCTCCATTCATCTAATCATCTTTCTATATATCCACCCATCATTCCGTTAATCCATCATGTTTATCTATGAGCCATCATCCATTCTGCCATCCACCAACCATTCCTCCATCCATCATTTCTTTATTCATTCATCTATTTATCCATCCATCCATCTTCCATCCAATCCATCCATCTTTCTATACATTCAACCCTCATTCCTTTCATCCATCATCTGTTTATCTATGATTTGTCATCCATCTCTGCCATTCATCCACCATTCATCTATTTATTAATTTATCCATCTTCCTTCCATCTGTCGTCTATACATCCATCCATTTATCTATCATTTGTCATCACTTTATCCATCCATCCATCCATCCATCAACTCTCCATCCATTCATCTACTGTATTTATCCATCCATTCTACATCCATCCACCTATCTTCCATCTCAGTCCTTCCAACCATCCCTTATCCATTCATCTATCAACTCATTTATCCATCCATCCATCCATCCATCCACCCATCCATCATTTCTTTATTCATTCATCTATTTATCCATCCATCCATCTTCCATCCAATCCATTCATCTTTCTATACATCCAACCATCATTCCATTCATCCATCATCTGTTTATCTATGACTTGTCATCCATCTCTGCCATCC